>CAJHQQ010000789.1:0-141016 GCA_905132885.1 Moricandia moricandioides
AAGTTTAAGCCCATCAGAGACACGAAGTGGAAGCACGGGTTTGAAGTCGGATGGGCCAATGTCTTTAGAAGGCCCAAACGTGTTCAGTTTTTATAAGGAGAGAAGCAGAGGATCTTATCTTCTGAAACGTCCATAACGAACTATTCTCATCTTCTTCTTCTTGTGAGCTGAGAGGCGATTCCGCCATTGTTGTAACCTGAAGCTTTGTGATCTCTAAAACCTAGTGAATTACCAGGTACCGTCCTGAAGGAGATGTACCCGGGTTGAAGAGGGGAACTCTAAAATTTCTCTTGTGTCAACATTACTCTTTCTTATCTTTTGCTTTCTTTCTCGAGTGGAGTCGCGATCTGTTTCTAGGAAGTGAGACGAGAGTTAGATTGAGTTTAGTCGGTCACAAGGTTAGGATAGATCGAAGTTGTTGATCGGAGATCCAAGTCGAATCATCTACAAGTGGTACCAGAGCCAGGTTTAAAGAAGAAAGGTGATTCGAGCTGAGGACGGTGTAGATCGAGATCATACTCGTACTACGAAGGAGAAAAAAAATCGAGAGAAGATCCCTCTCTCGAGATCCATTGATCATCGCAGATCAAGAAGTTGAATCAAAGGAAGTGCTAGTTCTATCTAAAGCTCGCATCTCGTTAATTTGTTTGTTGTTTGCTATCTAGCGTACTGTGAGTTTGTGGTGTTTGTTATCTGCAGGTGACACAACACAAGGCATCTCGCATCACGAAGGATGGAGCCAACTCGAGGAAAGTTCGAGATCGAGAAGTTTGATGGGAAGGGAGACTTTGGACTTTGGAAGTTCAAGATGATGGCGCAGCTGGAGATTCAGGGCTTGCTCTCAGTGTTATCAGAAGAATCAACATCTGAAGGAGACACCGAAAAGCAAGAAGAAGGAGCGAAGCCAAAGATGGATGCCAAGAAAGCTGAGAAGGACCTTAGGGTCAGGAGTTTGTTTAGCATCAGCCTAAGCGATGTGATCTTACGAAAGATCATGAATGAGACTACGGCGTTAGGAATGTGGAAGGCACTCGAGAGAGACTATCAGACCAAGTCTCTACCAAATAGGATCTACCTCAAGAAGAAGTTCTCGTGCTACAGAATGGAGGAAGATAAACCTATGGAAGAGAATTTTGACACGTTTCTTAAGCTTGTTGCAGATCTTGCAAGCATTAAGATCGACATATCAGACGAAGACCAGGCTATCCAACTGTTATCAGGACTGCCATCAGTGTATGAACCCTTAGTTCACACACTCCAGTACGGCACCGGGAAAGACACTCTAACAGTAAACGAAGTTATCACAGCTGCTTACTCAAAGGAGGCAGAGTTAAAACAGAAGGGAGTTACAACTAGAGGGAAGCAATCAGAGGGTCTCTACACTGAATCCAGGGGGAGGACTATGTCTCGAAGCGATTCAGGTTATGGTAGGCAGTCGTCAAATGGAAAAGGGAAGAGTCGATTCAGGTCTAAGTCTAAGGGAAGGTCTAATGGCAAGACTGACAAATCTTGTTGGGTTTGTGGGAGTGAAAGTCACTGGAAAAGGGATTGTCCGGAACGCAAGAAGACAAATCAGTTCACAAAACCTAGCAGCTCTGCTAATATGGCTAAAGACTTACCAGGACCCGTAGTGGCTCTAACTGTTAGCCTAATCGCATCAAGTGATGAGTGGGTCCTTGACTCTGGGTGCACCTTTCATATCACACCACACAAGGAGCTCCTATATGAGTTCAAAGAATTTGAAGGAAGCAAAGTGATGATGGGAAATAATTCTTTCTGCACAGTACAAGGCATGGGGAAGATAACTATTGATAACCATGATGGCACAACAGTCACGCTTAGTGATGTGCGATACGTACCTGAAATGGGAAGGAACTTAATCTCCTATGGCCAACTAGAGAAGTCGGGCTGTAACTACAAGGGAATAGACTACTCGGTACAGTTCTTCAAAGGAGATAAGGTGGTGCTCACAGGGAAGTATACAAATGGCCTATACTATCTACAAGGGACAGTAAGGAGGCCAGAAGCGAACTCGGTATCAGGAAGCGTTGATCTTACAAAGAGGTGGCACACACGGTTGGCTCACATGAGCTTACGTTCCATGGAAACTTTGGTAAAGAAGGGATATTTGAGGAAAGAGGAAGTAGAGAAGCTGGATTTCTGCGAGGCATGTGCAATGGGAAAGGCTCATCGTCAGAAGTTCCCAAAGGCGAAGCACACATCAAAAGCTATCCTCGACTATGTGCACTCTGATCTTTGGGGATCACCAAATACAGTCATGAGCTTATCAGGGGCTCAATACTTTCTCACCTTTACCGATGATTACTCTAAGAGAGTCTGGATTTATTTCGTTAAAACTAAGTCAGAAGTATTTGATTGTTTTGCAGAATGGAAAGCACTAGTGGAAAATCAAACCGGAAAGAAGATAAAAAGCTTGAGGACAGACAACGGCTTGGAATTTTGTAATCAGAGGTTTGATCAACTTTGCAGGGAATCGGGAATAAGATGGCACAAGACCTGTCCCTATACACCGCAGCAAAATGGGATTTCAGAGAGGATGAATAGGACGATCATGGATAAGGTACGATCCATGCTAACAGAGACCGGCTTAGACGGAAGCTACTGGGCAGAGGCAGCATCAACAGCAGTCTATGTGATAAACCGGTCTCCTAGTGCATCTATTGGGTTTGAGATACCGGAGGAAAGGTGGTCTGGGCAAGAACCGGAGTATAATCATCTACGAAGTTTTGGCTGTGTGGCTTATGTTCATCAAGTGAAGGAGAAAACAAGTCCTCGGGCAGCAAAGGGCATTTTCTTGGGTTATGGAGAAGGTACTAAGGGTTACAGGGTGTGGCTTCTAGAGGAACAGAAAGTGGTGATAAGCAAGGACGTTGTCTTCAATGAAGGACAGTTCTTCAAAGACGTAACTGGGAGTGAACAGGGTGTCCGTGAAAGAGAAACTTCTCAGTGCACAAAGAAGAAGGTCACTTTTCGAGATGACCTAGAAGATGTATATGAAGAGAAGGACTCAAGTTCTGGTGGAGCAGTAGAAGAGACTCAACAACCCGAAGCAGAAGACACATAGGAAAAGGAGTTAGAGTCTGAGGAACAGGTTACTGCACCGGAGGATCTAGGAAGCTACCTACTGGCACGTGATAGAGTGAGAAGAACGATAAAACCTCCATCGAAGTTTGAGGATGCTGAGTTTGTTGCGTATGCTCTAGCTAGCTCGGAAGATATAGAGGTTGAAGAACCTAAGAGCTACCAAGAAGCAATGGAAAGCAAGGATGGAGAATTATGGGGAGCCGCGTCAGACGAGGAAATGGATTCACTTGAGAAGAACCATACTTGGGATTATGCAAAAAGGCCTGAAAACCACAAGGTGATAGGGTGCAAGTGGATTTACAAGTTAAAACCAGGAATCCCAGGAAGTGGTCAACCACCTAGGTATAAAGGTCGTTTGGTGGCAAAGGGATATGCACAGACAGAGGGCATAGATTACAATGAAGTGTTTGCCCCAGTAGTCAAACACATCTCAATTCGGCTATTACTAGCTGCTGTGGCACATTTCGATTTAGAACTTGAGCAACTTGACGTGAAGACGGCGTTTCTCCACGGAGTTCTGAAAGAGAGGGTTTATATGGAACAGCCAGAGGGTTATGTTAAGAAAGGAAAGGAGGATATGGTGTGTTTGTTAAGGAAATCTCTTTACGGACTAAAGCAGTCACCGAGAGAATGGAATCACAGGTTTCATGAGTTCATGATGGATCAGAAATATACAAGGAGCGAGTACGACCCTTGTGTTTATATGAAAGGGACAAGGCTAGATAACATGGTCTACTTGCTACTCTACGTTGATGATATGTTAATTGCAGCAAAAGAAAAGGTTACAGTTCAGAAGCTGAAGGACCAGCTTAGTAACGAGTTTGAGATGAAGGATCTCGGGGCAGCACGAAGAATTTTAGGTATGGATATCTATCGAGATAGGTCAAAGGGGACGTTGACACTATCTCAGAACGACTATTTGTCTAAAGTCTTAAAGACCTTTGGAATGCAAGAATGCAGAGCGGTGGGGACACCGCTAGGCTCTCAATTCAAACTACAAAGCCTAAACAAGCAGGAAGAGCGAGTACAAGCAAGGGAGATGGAAGACATACCGTATTCGAGTGCTGTGGGGAGCTTGATGTACGCCATGGTTGGGTCGCGTCCCGATCTCGCCTATGCCGTGGGTATGGTATGCAGGTTTATGAGTAAACCTGGAACAGCACACTGGTTAGCTGTGAAGTGGATTATGAAATATATAAAGGGAGCTTTAAAGGTAAACTTAACTTTCAGAAAAGGCAATGACTTCAGCATCAGAGGTTACTGTGACTCTGATTATGCGTCAGACTTGGACAAGAGTCGCTCCATCACCGGCTATGTGTTTACTGTAGGGGGTAACACGGTCAGCTGGAGGTCCTCCCTACAAAAGGTAGTAGCATTATCAACAACAGAGGCTGAATATATGGCTCTATCAGACTCTGTGAAAGAAGCGTTGTGGTTAAAAGGAATTTGCGAATAAATGAAGCTAAGTAAAGATGTGGTGGAGGTTCACTGTGATTCTCAAAGTGCAATCTACTTAGCTAAGAATTTTGTCTACAGGGAGAAGACTAAGCACATTGCTACTAAATACAATTTCATAAGAGAAGTCATAGCGGATGGAAAGGTCAAGGTCGTCAAGATTCATACTTCAGTGAATCCTGCCGACATGTTGACTAAGGTAATACCTGGAGAGAAGTTCGAAGGATGCTTGGCGAAGCTAGGCGTCGTTGAAGCTGCTTGAGCGCGGCGGGTACAGCCGTCTTTGGAACTGAGAAGGCGACTGAGGTTAACTTAAAGTCTCGGAAGTCAGAGAGACTAGAAGCTGTGGTATGGATTCAAAGTGAGGACAAACGAATCCAGGAGGAAGATTAGGACGGGTTAAGGTGATACTAGGGTTTTGTTTGACGGAGGCGGTGGAGCTTTTCGTCGGTGTTCTGTCACTGTCCAAGGTGGAGATTGTGAGAAGTTGGCCAGCTCGACAGAACGGCTTCTCTAAGGCTATTGGGCTTCGGGAAAGTTTAAGCCCATCAGAGACACGAAGTGGAAGCACGGGTTTGAAGTCGGATGGGCCAATGTCTTTAGAAGGCCCAAACGTGTTCAGTTTTTATAAGGAGAGAAGCAGAGGATCTTATCTTCTGAAACGTCCATAACGAACTATTCTCATCTTCTTCTTCTTGTGAACTGAGAGGCGATTCCGCCATTGTTGTAACCTGAAGCTTTGTGATCTCTAAAACCTAGTGAATTACCAGGTACCGTCCTGAAGGAGATGTACCCGGGTTGAAGAGGGGAACTCTAAAATTTCTCTTGTGTCAACATTACTCTTTCTTATCTTTTGCTTTCTTTCTCGAGTGGAGTCGCGATCTGTTTCTAGGAAGTGAGACGAGAGTTAGATTGAGTTTAGTCGGTCACAAGGTTAGGATAGATCGAAGTTGTTGATCGGAGATCCAATTCGAATCATCTACAATCATCATCATCATCATTATCAACTTTCTTTCTTTTGCAACAAAAAGAAGAGTGCTATAACAAAACCCACCAAGAAATCCACAAGCATAGATATATATATTGTATTAAACCCCTCATCTATAACAAACCCAAAAAGTATTATACATGCCTCCCAAGTTTGTCTGTTACTGTTGATATGGTATATGACATTAAAAAAAAACTACGAGCCCAACTCTTTACAAGACACCATACGAATTTGCAGAAGAAAAATAACTACGATGATACTGTCCAGTGATTCCTTGGTGGTCCAAAGATATATTGGATATCTCCAGAATATTGCTTCTGCATGCAAATCATCTCTCAAGATAGGCATGGGCGAGACCGTCGGTCTCGGTTCGGTTGATTTGAATTTTTGTATTTTTGGTACTATGCTTATAAGTCTCATTCGGGTTTTACTATTATCAGATCGGATTTGGTTCGGTTCCTTCAACATTTGGTTCAAATCGGATTGTAACTATTGTCTGAAATCGTCCAAAAATATAGTTTTAAAAACTAAAATTAACAAAAAAAAAATCAATATATATATAAATTGTTCATAATCTAATGAAAGTTAGTTAGGCTATCTGAACTAGCTAAAACATATTCAAAATAAAAAAATAATAAAACAAACTACCAAATCTTTCGAATACCATAAAATATCTAAATTACCTTAAAATATATAATAACATTAATATATTTAAGTAATTTTGGATATCTTCGGATCTTAGTTCGGATTTTGGTTCGCTTCGGGTTACACTCAAACCCCCAAAGTACTAAGCTCATAAGTCTCATTCCATATTTTTTGTGTAATGGTTCGATCCGGTTTCGGTTTCTTTGGTTGGGGTTTAGATAGATACTTCGGTTTGGAGTAAAAACATCCAGACCTATTTCAAGAAACAAACCCTAATCAAGTAGTTACATATTCTTGTTATATTCCTAGTAGAATTGTGCTAATACCTACATATCCATTAAATCTTATTTTTTAAAAAAGTTCTTATCCTTATTTTCATTAGGCCAGTCATAGGCAAAGTCAAATAAAACATTCGGCTCAGACCTTCTATTTTGAAAAAATTACAGTGTTCCCCAAATTTTTTAAAGAATTTTTTTAAAATTCTTACTAAACTATCTATAGCCCACAAAATCTCACGACTGACCCTGACTTTCACTCATCCAATTTAAGAGAAAATCTAAAACCCTAGCTAGCAATTCCAATACAAAGAAAGAACATAACAACGTACCTTCAAATCACAGGCCATAGAGAGATCAACCATACGATGTTCATACACTGAAGTAATACAAAGGCGGCTCAAACAGCAAGAGAGAAAGCTGCTTATGTGCAACACCAACATGGAAGTGAATAACCCAGAACTCTCTCGATCCACGTGTATTCCCTTGACATCAACCACAAGAACAGCTCCTTCTGCGTCACACCTGATAAATTCCCCAATCATCCCATCAGAGAGCACGCTGATGATGTTTTGTAGTCGAAATGGAATTGGTTCTCGAATTAATTCGCATCGCAAGGAACGGGGAGAGCAACTGTGTAACGCCCCATTTTGGTGTCATTGAGAAATTGGTGACTCCCTTTGGCACTATGCCGGCAGGGTGACTACTCTTCTGGAGGTAATCGTAGAACGGAAGATCCAGTAGCAAGGAAAGTTGACGAAAGAGGGTGGAGGAGACGAGAGAGATGACGAGGAAGGAGTAGATCCCGAGGAGCAGAGATGTAGGTAAAGAGCCGCTCATTGTGGTTTAAAAAGTTGTAGCCATAACGGTTCCTTGTAGTCGTAAGATGCAGAGGATGTCATACATGCAAAACCATCTGTCGATCTAAATATTATGAAATTGTTGTTCGTGAAGCTATTAACATGTTCAACATATATATTGTAGGTAGTTAATATAGTGTACTAGTGTAAAAACAACAACTTCGTTATATCAATTTCATTATTGTTCATTAATTATCAAAAAATTGATTTTATTTTTGCTTCTATGGTTGGGCCCTTAGGTAAACTGGGCCGAGTTCAAAGAAATAATCAGCCCACTTGAAAAAAACCAGAACCAAGAATGCGTGTGTACATAATTAAAAAAAAAGAATAAAACAGAGCTCTCATCTCTTTTGTTTAACCAATAGAAACTAAAAAAAACTCTTTCTTCCTCACCAAACCAAAAAAAAAACTAACAGAGTTTTGACAGTAACAACGAAGAAGATACGTTCGTAGAAACTCAAGAAACAGTATTACCAAAGCATAAAGATCGAATTAAAGTAACCCCCTTTTTCTCCGCTTCTCATGGTGTCGTTTCTACGGTTGAACCACAAACAGAGGCTGTAATAAAAACCAGCAAAAAATTAAACAAACACAAAATGGGGTTCTTGAATGTAATAAAAGATAGAGAACTGAGATAACTTACAGTGTCGAGGTTAACAGGCTTGCCGTCTTCTGCAACGATATCCACTACGGTTCCCGTTTGGTCAGACTGTAGACAAGAAGTTGTAAGTTTCAGAGTTAAACCAAAAACATACATTCTCAGAGGTAGGATTTTGGAATCATAATACAATGGTTACACTGTAAAAGCACAAGTATTACTCCTAGTATAACTGACAAGTGATATAACATAGTTTGGTAAGAGATGATTTAAAGAACTTACCTCTATTTCATTCATTAACTTCATGGCTTCGACGATGCATAGAACTTGCCCCTTCTGCACTTTATCTCCAACCTGAAGCATCAAGAAAGTCATGTAAATGCAGGAAAAAAAGATAGAGAATTGCTACTTATGGACAAGCCCATTTTGGTAGGATTATCCTATTAGATGTTACTCCCTCTGTTTCATTAATTTTTTGCACACGGATTAAGAAAACAATTAATTTTGCAAATTTCTTATATAAAAACACAATTACTTATACAACTAACCATATTTCAACCACTAGAAAAATAAATTTTAATATAAAATTAACAAATTTTGCATCGAAAATCGAAAACGACACTTATTTTGTAACAAAAAAATTCTCTACGACACTTAATATAAAACGAAGGGAGTATATCATTTTCTTACGAATAGGCTCCATGCTAACTAAAAAATGGACTAGAGAAATGAGCAAGTATCCTAACCTTGATAAAGGGTGGTTCACCAGGTCCTGGACTGCGGTAGAATGTGCCTGTCATGGGACTTTTAACAGTTGGAAGCGATGATTTATCTGGAGTAGGTGGGGATGGTGGAGACAAAGAGGCTGGAGTAGAAGAAGGTGCAGGTGAGGCAGCAGGTGCAGGAGGAGGAGGAGGAGCCATTGATTGCACATAAGATGGTTGGTTTGGTTGCTGCATCATAACATAAGGCGCAGGGGATTGTGGTTGAGGTAAAGCTTCCTTTTTCCGAATGACAAGCTCACAGTCAAGTTGTTTCAACTGCAACTCGACGATGTCTCTAGAATCCACAAGCCTGAATAATGGAGGTAAGAGTGTTCGTTCAGTCATGGTTATATTTGATCCTGGTTTTACACGTTGGATAACTGTACTTACTTGACAAGAGTTGTTACTTGGGTCAGGAACTCAGAGATAGACTCCTCTGTAGCTAAATCAGATGAAGAAGAAGAAGAAGAGTCTTCCAATGAGCTTTCAACTTTTGCAGGAGCTGAAGCATTTGATGATGCACCTCCACCAACCTTAAAGAGGCAGGAGGAAAAGTCAAGAAACGAATTTGGAGAAACATTTTCTTAAAGGAGATTACCTGGTTAGATTGGGCTTTCACCACAGGGTAGCTACTGCGACTAGGCTGCAATTATCAAATGCCAAAAAGTTACATAAAAACATATATGTATACAAATGATTTAATGCATTTTCAGACATGAGACCAAACAGGATTAAGACAAAACTGCTATGATGGGTAATTAAACTACAGAACTGTGAGGAACAAGATCAAATACAATTTGATAAACACACACAAAAAGGCCAATCATTTAAGGGAGAGATGGTGAAGGAAACGCGTACCTTGGAGAGAAAGCGAAGCTTAGGCTTGGCGGAGAGACGGAAGGAAACTCTGCGAGGGAGACGAGAGCGGGTGGTTTGGAGAGGTAACTGAGACGATGTTTGAGTGACGGAAGCAGCCGGAGAGGTGAGGGAGAATGAAGAAGACGCCATTTCTTCAGTTAGATCGGGTTTTGGGGTCTCTCGATGAAACCAAAGGGCTCTAAACAGTTCACTCCAGCTAGAGAGAGAGAGGGATAGATGTGTCTGAAACTCGGATCTTGTTTCTCACAATTATAACTCTCTTCCAGATTTCGCCACGTGTCACCTCTGATCTGTAGCTTTGTCTATTTTCTTTTTTGTCGGATTTTTTCATACATTTTTTTTAAAGTTCCCATTTTTCTCGAATTATATTAAAACAGAAATATGACCAATTAATAAATGTTTAGTTCAAATATTTATTATTTTTATATTAATAATACTAAATTATATATATTATTTATAAATAATTAAATATAAATATGATTCAAAATATAAATATAAAATTAAATTTGTAAAAAAATTAAAACAAAATATATACACACCCTTTAAATGTACGGATCAAAATCTAGTTTTACTTAACATGGTTAGATGTTTATTTAATTGGTTTTTATGAAAAAAATTATATAAAATTAAGTATTTTCTTAATTTGTGTGCATAAATTTAAAATGACACTTAAAATGAAACAAATAAAGTATATTTTTAATGATAATTAATATAACTACTTTTGAAAAATTATAAGATATCTTTGTCAACAAAATTAATTAGAATTATAAATATGAACAAATCCAAGTACATTTGCCTAGTAAACATATGTCAAATAGATTAAAGTTATAATACTAGTAGGCCAAGTTGGATTTGGTGAACAACTACAATGAAGTTATGACTTGTTAGCAATCTAGTTGGAACATCCATTGAAAACAAGCACATACACCATAATCTTTGTTTCAACAATCCATGTTAATCTTTAAAGTCATCAAGCTTGTGCAAGCAATGGAAAGACATTCTTGACCTCAATCAAAACTAGCCAAACCAATTGTTGATGAAACTTTTGATATATAAAGCATTTAGCTCATCATATTTCATAACTTTTCAGCGTTTATACATACACTGTTACATTACAACTGAATCCGGTTAAGGAACAGCAGAGAGTTTACATAGAACCAAACCAATTACATGTTGAAGGATTAGAATTGTCCTTATACTCTACAGCAGGGAGTGAGAGAGAGAAGGAGGCTCAGCCTGACCTCGCTTCTTCAATAGCTGCAAGTAAGTCTTCATATTTTGCCCCGACCACTTCCTTTATCACCTTGTTGTCCTTCAAGATCTTAAAGGTTGGAACCACTCTAATTCCTAGCTCCTTTGCCACTGGCTGCAATCAAGAGTTTTTTTTTTTGTTTTGTTTCCAAGACTTTTCTGTTAAGACTTAAGAAACAAGTGAAATAAGAATAAAGAAAGAACACACCTTGTTCTCTTCGTTACAGTCAAGCTTAAGAAACACCATGTCCTGATACTTCTCTGATAGCTCTTTGTATTTAGGAGCAATAACTTTGCACGGACCACACCTGCAGAGATCCCCATGACGATTAATAAAAATAAGATATAGTTTTCATTACCAGAAAAAAAAAAGCATTTACTAACACTCATATTGATGTGAAATGAAACAACAGCTAGGCTTCTTTCTTAAATGCACATACTCTAACTCTCGAGCTCTCCTAACTCTAGCTAAAGATTCATACTTTCATATACTTTTGCATCCAGCAAACCCCAATAAACTATAACAACCCGCTCCGTAGAATCCATGCTAGTCCTACAAAGCCCCAACTCCAACCTTTTACATGTGAATCTTAAGTTCTCCTCATGTAAGTTGTTTGTGCGTTTGTCTTTCTTCGAACTCAAAACTTCACTCTTTAGCAACTATACCACGTGACAAGTTGTCACCAATTAACCAATTGAGTTGGAGATCAACTTGTCCTTTGAGAGGGTTGTTAAAAAATGAAGTCTTGGATTCGAGAAACACCAATCGCACCAACAACCGACTTGTGGAGAGCTTAGGATTTACATTTAAGAGGTTAGGATCGTTGCTCCGCAGAGACACAACCTAGTTCCAACGAAGTGGGTTGTTACGCAAACACACAAAAACATAATTGTGCAGAGAAACAATCTGATAATGTAAACTCAAGGGGATCAAATGTTAGCTCTTATCTAATCCATTTAAGATACTCAATAGTGACAAGTAAATATAAAGCCAAAAAAAAAAAAAGGTAAAGACAGCATTTCTGTTGATGGGCATGAGAAGCAGTAGAGATTGCAATTAAAAGATAAGCAACAAGAAGAAGTGATCGAAACATACCACTGAGTGTACATGTCGAGGACAACAATCTTATCACCAGCTGCTTTAACGATTGGCCAAAACGTGTCCTTGTCAACCTCCGTCACCTCGCCGACACTAACATTCACTGTCTCTAAGCTACACCTCACCACACCTGAACCGATCCTCTCCCTTAAATCTAACACACCACCGCCCCAACAGAATCCTGTTTTCGTCGTGACGCTTGAGTTCGGGATCCGGCGGTGCTGCTTCACGGGACGTAATCCTCCGCCGGAGGCGGTAGCCGGAGCCGGAGAGTGACGGAAAGATACCGGTGATGGAGCGATTCGGAGAGAGAGAGTCATAGTTGAAGAAGCTCGACTCGAAATGCTTGCAATGATTTGGTTTAGAATGTGATCTTCAAAGGAACCTGAGACTTTTATTTAAGCCAAAAAAATAAAAACATGGGACTCTTTACTATATCACTATCAGTATGTCTTTATTTTTTTTGTACAAAGTCGATAGAACCCCCAAATGAAAGAAAAACAGAAGTGACACTTGGGGGGTACTTACGTACTTTCAGTTGTGTTCGATGGACGCGAGGTGCAGAATCGTCTGAAAAAGGTTAAAAGAGAAAAAAAAATCTACTTTTATGGGAAATTATGAATATAATATATAATTTTGATTTTGTGTTATAGAAATAATGATGTGTTAAATTTTGTTGGTGGAAACTATATACAAAATACTGTATGCATCATTTAGCAAATTTTTTTAAAAAAACATTGTATGTGGAACTTTCATGCCGGATTCTCGAATCAGATTTGATCTATATAAATATTTGAATAGATATTGAGTTAGAGAAGAATGGATATCTTAACTCGATCGGTTACCAAATGTCCGAATGAATATCCGAAATATCCAAACATACAAATATATATTAATTTAAAATTCCTAATAGTTTACACTCATTCATTTCATTTTCATAGTTCACACTTAACATATTCTCGTCAATAGTTTTGTCTTTAATATTTCCACACTTTTTGATTTTATTGGAGGATACACGTTTTTCTAAGATTGTTTCGGTGATTACTCTTCATCTTTGAGTACATGATACCCTCTTCTTTGGCTGACAAGTTATTTTATTGTTGTTTGTTTAATACTATGTTGTTTTGTCTTCCAATGATTACTATTTGATTCATAATTTTTTTTTATTTTGATTCATGAGATTTTAAATAACTAGAAATATCCAAATTCGATCCGAATTATCCAAACCCGATTTACAAATACCAGAATCCGACCCAAAGTGTATAAATATTCAAACGGGTTCTATGCTCCTATACCGAAATATCCGAAAATATAAAATATTCCACCGAACCCGGAAATGTTGAGGAAGAAGGTACATGAAGCTTGTAGTCTGTGGAGGAAAATGTTGAGGAAGAAGGCGTATGCGCGCTTCTCAGCACTCTCATGGCATTGGCTTTGCAAAGAAGGGAGAGTTTCAGAGGGGAGGAGATTGTTTGAGGAGTTTTGAGAAAGGCTCGATCCCTAGTCTCTTGACGTACAACACGTTGATCTCTTGGATGTGTGAGAAGGGGAAGTTGACTGAGGCGGTGCGGTTACTCCTGGACTTTGGTTTAGTTATGATACACATTGGAAAGTGATGTCCTCGAGACATATAGATGAATTGCTCAATACGAAGTAGGACGTCCAAAGGCATAAAGTCACAATACCTTTATCAAATGATGGTTTACATTTGTTTACAAGATAGTTAAGTAACATGAACCAATAGAGCATAACAAAAGATTTTTTTTATTAATCAATAATCAAAGAAATAAGAGCATAATCATAAATATAACATGATAGTGGTTCAACAGTAACATGAACAAACAGAACCAGCAGGAACAGCTTCACAGCCGCCACCTTTGTTGTGTCTACTACAACCATGAAGACACATCTTCTCACATCTATCATTATCATGTTTTGTATCACATGCTCCAAACTGTTGCTGACTTACGCAACAGAAGCCACGCCACTCAATATCTCTTGATTCAGCACCTACCAAAAACACATACACATATATAGTTCCTTTAAGTGTTCACCATTACATGATAGTGGATGTATTATCAAAATATGTTTACGAAATACTAACCGGAGAGGAAAAGAGACAGAGCTATGAAAGCCAAAATAACGAGTTTTGAATCGACCATCTTTTTTTTATCTTCTCAACTCTTTAGAAAAACTGTACTCTGCGAATGCTATATATAGGCAAGTATTCACTTGTTTCCTGTGAAAAGGAAAGAGAGAACGAGAATCTTCAACATACACGAAATGATTTCTTACTAAAAATGTATACAAGAAAATCTAATTTTTTTATATTTTTATATAAACAAAACAAAAGAAAGATATTTGCATTTGATGGAATGACGCTAGTGTATTTGCATAAAGCAGAATTAATCGCATTATCTAGGAAAGTATGTATCCCTAAGGTGGAAGATCTGAGAAAATCCAAAAAAACAGTCCTTCACTTTATGGAACATAGCTAAAATTTAGGTTTCTGATCTTCCACGTTAAGGATAAGATTAGGTTGAGATCTGTGTTTTGCTCGAAATCAACATTATATACAAATTATTTTTATATATTATTATTTATTATGTTTTCATTTATATATTATAAAATCATAAATATATTAAATAAATGAACATCGAGTAAATTATATATATAATTAAATTGGAGTAAGTTTATAAATCAAAATAATCACTTGGAGAATTTTTTTACTATATATTATATAGTTCATAAATACATGATTAGTGATGAAAAAAAAATGAATCATTATATAAAATTCCATAATATCTCTAATTAATTAATATAAATGATTATATGTAACATTATATAGATTGGTTGGCAATTAATATTTTTGGTTCTCAGATTGATTTTTTAATTAAATTAAAAATCAAAAATTATCAGCCAATTAAGCTATAATATATTTTTTTAGTTTTTTTGTCAATTTGTTTTAATTTTTCTTATTATTGACACATATGGTTTAACTGTGTAGAAATAAAATTATAGCTTAATTGGCTGATAATTAAAGGATAATGTAAATATTCAAAAATTATCATCCAATTAATGATAATCTTTTAGATTTTTTTCAATAATCTGATATAAACAAATAGAAAAATAATGGATAGAAATAAAATTATAGGAATGATTATTTCTTGTTAAATTTAATGAGAAATGAGATTATCCTACATTACTCTAAGATAAAAAGAATAGAGAGGAAAAAATATTCTTCATAAATGATAAACATAATTTAGAAATGTTAAGAAATATTGTGTTCCTCTTACTTTCCATTCAAATTTCTAATCAAAGATCAATTAAGTAAATTCTCATTTAATTTATACTAGGGTAGATGTATTTTTACACTGTTTTAAATCGAAGGGATTAAATTGGATTAGTAGTTGAACAAAATTAAAAGATTTTTATACGAGAAATTAAGTTGAAATGACTAAATTCTAACAATTTACTAGATTTTTTTTTGTCAATTAGTCTTTAACAATATTTCTCAACGTTTTGGAACATTTTACTCTATAGTTTTTGCTATCAACCGGTTCATTACAGACCAGAGTTTGATTCTGCAGAGTAACACACACTAAAAAACGAAGAATTTGATTACTATACATAAGGTTCTTGTGTCGTAGTGAAAGTTCGTCGACGAGGCTTGTTTCTTCTTTCCCTCAATCTTCTTCCCCCTACTTCTTCTTCGACCACTTCGGTCTCTGAGCTTTGTCTTTCCAAAACGGTTCTTGAACCAACGTAAGGGAACAAGAACGGTCTAAAACACCAAAGAAGGGCGATTAGAATAGGGACATAAAGACACATTGAAGTCCAGACGCAAAGGGTCATCTTCCAATTGTAAGCCATTCGTTTAGTCCATGGTGGTTTTGAGTTTAAGACAATCTCAGCTTCATATAACTGAGGCAGTAACCGAGTCTGTGCACGTGGGATCAGAGTCGCTCTCACGGCTTTTGTTCTTGGCCATTTCTCTTGGTGTGTTAACGCATCTATTCTCATTGTTTGTGCTTCGTTTGCGAAGCCAGCAACAAGTGGAACACTCATCACGAATGTTTTTGCTAGTCTTATGGGTTTGCTTCTGAACCGTAACATGCAAGGTTGGCTTGATCTCGCGATTATTTCACCTTTTAATGATAGAAGCTCTACCTTCAACTGGCACATGCAACACACAAGAAATAGTTACCATGTTTCCATATAAATATTTTTGAATGCTCTAATTAAATTTTTAACTAAAAACTTTTATGTTTTAATCTTATATCGTATTATATAATATAATTTACATTAAATTATAGTAACTTTATAAAAAATAATTGGAGGTCTTGGTTACTAGTTATAATTATCATGTACCTGAAATAATCCGATTCGTCGGTTGAAATCAGATTCAGGCATCCAGAGAACTAAAGAGACATGAACCTTATGTCCAAGGGGAACACCAAACGGTCTCTTCTTCTTGTCGAAACTAAAAACCGCACTTGGGTTATCTTCAGTGTAATCCAAAAACAATCTTTCTCTCACAACCACAGGCTTTTCTACATACAAACTCACTATACCAACACCGAACACAACCGCCAAAATCATCGCCACCACCATTATCGCCGACACGTGGCACGCGCCCATTACACCAAACCACGTCCTCCTAACAACTGTAGCTGCACCACCCTTGATCATTGATGGAGCACGTTTAACCGTCTTTTCTGCTGCGGAGATGGTAGCTGCTGCGCGGCGGTATGAGCGGTAGAGGAGGAAGAGAGGTGAGGTTAAGACCACGAGTGCATTGTAGATGAGATCGGCTTGGACGTCGACAAGAACCATGAACCAATCGGCTCGTAACGGGTCAGGTATCTTGAGGTCTATGTCTAGTTCTTCCATATGTTTGGTTTTCTCACAAAATGTTTTGTTTGAGGGATTCAAGAATCAAGATTCTCACAGTGTCTTTTTTATTGACATGAAATATAGATAAACGTCTTTGTCTACAAAAATATTACTCTTTTCATCATCTGCATGAGGAATGTGAAACGTGTTGGGTTGTGTTCTTGAGTAGTGCCACGTACGTGTTGCTTCAATGAGATCATGCTGAATGTACCAGAAGAGATGAGCTCGAATAAAGGAAAAGAGATCACATGGGTACATTTCTTTATCCAGAAGTGTTGGATCTGGATTTTAGTTGGATTTTCAGCAACTTTATTTTCATGAATATGTATGTACAAACAAAAATATATCATGATTACCACAGTGTATTGTTATATTGTAGACTTTTTTTTCCTAGTCAAGCTATAGTGATATCATGTAACCTAATTATTATTTTAACTAGTTCATCGTACTTGCAACTAAAAGTATATTATAGTCCATGCAGTTTGATATTAATTATCGCCTTGAAATTTAATTTTAGTTTATTTAAAGATTAAGTCTTTCGGATAGTTATTTTTAAGTTTTTGTTACAAAAATAATCTTAAAAACTTGACCAAAAGACTTTTGTTTTGATAATTTTAATATTTTTTGTTGATTTTAAACATCACCTCCAATATTCCATTTCACAACTTTAAACTATAAATCTAGATTAGTTAACCCAAACGTTATAAATGTTTATTTACATTTTTTAAATAAAGTATATTTTAGTTATTTTTCTCCTTGAATGTTATTTTGATTGAGAAAAAAATTAAAATGATATCCTAGGTATCTCTTTTATTTAAATATTATTTTAGGTTTTTACATTTATTTAATATTTTTTAATTTTATTTTATTTTCTCAGTAATTAATATAATATAATATAACTAGAGATAATATATATAATTTAATAATTTTTAATTGTGTAAAAATATAAAATTATTTATAGAATGAAAAGAAAGAAATAATAGATGTAATTAAGTATAAAAATCCATTTTTAGAAAGGAGCAATTTAATTATAAGAGTTAAAGCAACTAGTTTTAGAGAAAATTTTAAGAGTAACATAAATTAAGTATCACTTTACAAAAATATACACTATCAAAAAAATATTAACATTTGAGTTTATACTTTAATGATTATTATATAGGATTAAATGAGTGAAGTTGAATTTTTAAAAAAACTTATAAATTTTTAGAAAGAATAATTAAGTCTATTTTTTAGTAAAAAGTTAAAGTATTTTTGAAAATAATCATTTATTATCAAAATTATGATAAAAATGAAATTTCCTCCTACTAAATAGGGTATTGAGATATTTTCAAAAGTATAATACCAGTGTGTTTTATTATGTGTTATCTAAATTTTTATTCTTTTGTGACAAAAAATTATTATCATTGTTATAATTTTTTTTAAGTAATAATAAAAGAATAATAAAGAATAAATCTTAATGAGCAAAGGGAGAGCAAAAGTCTTAATATGGACCCTACTGCAGGCGACCAAGACCTTTGACAAAACAAAGGATGAGTATTTTATTTTTAAATACTTTAAACGAGGATAAATAATCTCGCATCCAAATCCTCATTTCCCCAATCAAAGAAAATTAGGGTTAGAGTTTTCATCCGCCCCCTTTTAATTCTCTCGTAGCCGCCGCCAATCGACGATGACGGGAAAGGCGAAGCCGAAGAAGCACACGACGAAGGAGCTCCAGGCGAAAGCCGATGCAGCGTTGACCAACAGAGGCGGAGGAAAGGCGGGGCTGGCCGACAGGACCGGTAAGGAGAAAGGAGGACACGCGAAGTACGAGTGTCCACACTGTAAGATCACAGCACCGGATCTGAAGACGATGCAGATCCATCACGAGTCTAAGCATCCTAAGTTGCCTTACGAGGAGCCGAGGAATCTCCACGAGGCTCTTGCTGCTCCTGAATCGTCTAAGCCGAAGCCTGGTATCAGAGGAAGCCTCAAGAAGTGATGGAGTGATTGTGTTTGTGGTTGTATCGAGTTCCTGTAATAAAAAAAGATGTCGTCTTCAAGCTAGCAAATGGTATTAACTGAGATGTCTTATAAAACTTGTGTTTCTAACTTTATGTCTTATTGTTTCTGTCTGTTTTTAAAAGCTTTGCTCTTATAGTTTTGCAATCTCGGTTTCTGATCAAACATGTTGGTGAAATCTGAATGAATAACTTCTGCAGGTGATGTTGAAACCAAACTGGAGATTAGTACTTTCGTCAGAGAAGTTTAGAGAAACATATGGTTGTGTTATGTTCTTTTGCTTCCATCTTTCAAAGCATTTGCACTGCTTTGTTTCCTTTTCATTAAAAAGGTGATAAGAAAGAATCTAGTTCTCATTGTGCTTTGTGTAGATTACTGGATCCACATGTGCTCCTGCTTTATTCTAATCGAATCAAACAAAAAAGGGACTACATTACATATTATTATCTGATTTTTTCGACGACTTGAGAATGTTTGTGAAAAGTTCTAGTTGCATTAATCTTCAGTAGATAATTTATTTATTTTTGAATTAAAAACTAATTTTAACATTTTCTTTGTATTTATACCTGAAAAAATAAATGTATTTTGGTGATATAAAAATCCAAATCACATCTTTTAAATCTTCATTCATACAATATTGCGGATCAATCTTCAGTAGATAATTTATTTATTTTTGACTAATCCTGTTAAAAACTAATTTTAACATTTTCTTTGTATTTATACCCAAAAAATAAATGTATTTTGGTGATATAAAAATCCAAATCACATCTTTTAAATCATTTCACAGTATGTTACAGTTTGCCTATGTTGGTTTCCATTTTCATTTGGGTCACTTGTTTGTTTTTCTAAAATGGCCGACAAAAACACTCCATCAAAGAACTGGTAACTGGATTCACATGTCTAAAACAAGTACTCTATAACCCCTCCCGCTTTTATCTTTTGGGCTTTAGAGCAAGATTATTGCAGGTCCCGACAAGAGGCACTTGCACTATTTGGGTTTAAAAGAAAATCAAAAAGAAAAGAAATTAGGTGGTCCGACCCTTAATTAAGGTCCTTTTGGACGCGTCCCTTGAGCGACGTGGCAGCAGATGAGAGGTCGAAGAGGCCCTTGCACTATTTTTCCTTTTGTTTTAAATTTCAATGTTCTATATATTTTAATTTCTACTTTCTCTAATAATGTAATTAATTATAAAATTAATTTGTCTACAATATTTTTTTTAAAAAAATATTTACACTAAGGTACTTTCATAAGTCCCACCAATAATGTGTGTTCTGAGCGAAAGTCCCTTGCTTGATCCCTTAACTCAATTATATTCATAAACTATCCTAGGGACAAAAATTAAATTCCAGCACTAATCTTGCCCTACTAATCTTGCCCTTAGGCCATAGTGGGCTTATCGTTATACTAACTGTTATAATGGGCTTTTCGCTTTTATCTTTCGGATATATTTGTCTCCAATTTTATACGAAGAAGAAGAAGAAGTCGCAGTGCCGATTGAACGCGAGCACGAATCTCCAATTCCTCTGAATCGATATTCGTCTCCAAATTCACGGGAGAAAGGAAAGGTGAGACATTCTCAACATTAATTCGTTTTTTTCTTTTTTTTATATGGATATTGAAAAATCTAAATTTTGGGGAAATTATCAGATTTTGAGAGAGAGATGAATGATGAATCGGGGAAGGTGAGTAAAGAAGAAGAATATGTTCTGATGGATCTTGACGATGTTGCAAGGCACATTGACATTCCTTCAGACGCTCCTTATACTCTCTCAGTTACATTCCAACTCTATAAGCTTCTTTTGTCTTAAGGGATTTTATATTAGAGCTGTTCATTTAGCACAATCAGCTTCCTGCTGCTGCGGCTATTTTTTTCATAAATCTTGTTTATTTGATTGAAAGATTTATTTGATTGACTCCGTTAGTTGCGTCTAGACATAGATGTGAATGCCGGATAGATCAATGATTAAGTCGAGATCGCTGTAGCCGCAGAAAGCTGCGTCTACCAAACGAATAATGCTATTATTAATTATATCTAAGTTTTAGTTTTAATAATGCTTCAGGGTTTGGATACTTTGAATCCTATATTGACCATTGATGGGAAAATCAAGCTGGTTAGTCTTTAACTTTCAACCAATGTTTAGTTCTTCTTAATTTGTTTGAGATTTGATCTCTACTTTCTTGTTTTTGGTTTGTTTCCTATTAAAAGGTTGGGGAATACTTGGAGACAATTGGTACATGTCTTGCTTTCTCTGATAAGGGTAATGTTCACTTCCATCACCAATCTTTAAAAAAATAGTAATTATTCACATTTGTTTCAAATACATTGGTTTGCAGAAGTTCCAGCAGCTGAAAACCAGACACCACACAAGACTGTTGAACCTGTTGCCAAGGTCCACAAGATTCTTAAGTTTAGGTTAGCACTTGACAATGAAGATGGAGAAACAAGAGCTACCAATTTGTAATAACATCATCTTTCTAGTTTTATATAACTTTTTACTTAAGTGAAAAAGAGTGTCTTTGAGTGAAGAATAATACTCATCATCATCATCATAAATGTAAAGAATCATTATCTAGAAAGAGAAGAAAAACAGCATCAGTCCAATTTCAAGCTTCTATTTTCACCCTTTGGTGGCTTGTGGTTTTTGTTGTTCTTGGACAACAGAAGCTTTCTCCTCTTGAGACCATAGCCATTGTACTGATAGATGATGCTGTACAGACATTGCCTATAATCCAAGCACATCGAACTCCTCTATAAACCTTAAATCTCTCTGTCTCCACTTCAAACCCGCACACTTCTGGTATTCCTCAAGAACAGATGGTAAGCACCAGTTCTGAACTTTCCTCAAGCATCCCACAAGACAACCTGTCCTATGCTGCAATTACCCAACAAACATACAGAAACGCCATTACACCTCAAACTCAACCCCAAAGATTATGAAACTTGGAGAAGGGGTTTGGGGTTTAGTTTTGTAACCTTTCCTTGCCTACAATGGATGAGAACCGGATGGTTTGTAACATCTGCAAGCAAAAAAAGAAAAGAAAAGGAACTAATGAGAGAGCAAAAAAAAGGAGAAGATAACAAGAGACATGAAAGGTTCTCTCTTTCTGATTCCTTACCAACAAGTACCCTAAGAGCACATAAGACTGTATCCTTCGGCATAGGAGTTGGAGGATCCTATGGTGCGGTAAAAACAATCCAAACTCAGAAAACCAAAGGCAGAACAATCAACGATTCAAAGAAGCTATGTACATAAGCCACCACAAGTCTAAAAAACAGGAAAAATAAAGTGTGTAATGCTCCTGCTCATGCAAAGCAAGAACATAGCCATGATTCAAATAAGCTAAATAAGGCAACTACAGAGTACAGACAGGAACAAGAAAAGAGTTTTCTTCTTAATCAGTTCTTAAATGTCCATGAAGAGCTCATAAAGATTCAATCCAACGACAAAAGCAGAGTAGAACACCATACTGTTTTTGCCTTGGATACCGAAATGGAAAAGCTTGTTGGATGCAAGAGACTTGAGATTCTCCTCAGGGTATGGTTCAAGGACACAGATAACTGTTTCCATAAAACACACAACAAAGACCATTTGTTTTGTAATCAACTGTTTATTTTTGACTAAAAGGAATCAACGGAAACATACAAAAGGAATCTGGTACAATCTAAAAATTTAGTTAAATGAATTTAAAATCAACCTTACTACCATTAATAATAATGATTATTATTACATAAAAATAAAAATAATAACGATCTTTGTGATTTTATATTTATACTAAACTATTCTATCGGTTTATATAAAATGAAGACCGTATACATCCACAATATATATAAGTTACTAGGTTTTTGTCCATACTTGCGAACTTAATAATTTTAGAAAAATTTATGAATATAGATATTATTAATTCAGAAGTCATTAGAATAAATTATTTTCATAACTTAAAATATTTAATAATTAAGTAAATATTTTTTTATATGATAAAGATTTTTTCTATTTTAATAAAGTATTTTTATGTACGTTAAATAAACTTGTAAATATTCATATATACATGGATTTATATTTATTTCGATAATATAGAGTCTCTTTAGATAATAATGATTATCAAATTAATGAAATTTGTTTTTAATTATACATAGTTATATATTAACAAATTTAATCCAATTATTTATTAAGAATAATAAAGACTTTAAATGCTCTAAGTAATTTTAACGTGAGAACGAAAAAGTACTTTACAAATAATATCATAAATATATTTGAATTACTTGTCAACTTTTTCAGAAATTATTACAATGAGAAATTTTGAATGTTCTAAGTAATTTATCAATTCATTTATCTTATGTAATATTTTTCTCTATTTCAAATTGATGTATGTTTTAGAATTTTCGCACTAATTAAGAAAATATATAATATTTAAGTTTTCAATGCATAATTTGTAGTTAACTAATCCGGTTCAGACCAAACCGAAAACCTGGTAATCATAAAATCCGGTTAGAGTCGGTTTTGGGATTATGATTGATTAGAATCGAGTACTTTGACGCACCTTAAAGCACGATCGAAGAGGAAACCGCGGAGAGGCAGCAGCAAAAGCGCGAAAGGCATTGGACCAATTCAACAGAAACTTGATAAATCAAATGCATACCCACTGATTCATGTTCATCCCTCTCAAAGAACAAACAAGTAGAAACCTGGGATCTGCTGCATTCAGGTTCATCTCGAAACCCTTCTTCTTTTATTATAAAAGCTTGTTCGTATTGCTTTGTTTCATCTGCCACTTCCTTTATTCTTTCTGGGTATCGCTCCATTTGAACAAAACCAAGTTTTTTTTTGTCTTTAGGGTTATAGACTATGTTCTCTTTGTTCGCATTTTTTCTTTTCCGGTAATGTTCATTTGATCCTGAACTGACTCAGAGTTATTAGATCTTTATTAGTTATAGGCTATGTGGATCGTGTTTTTGATTAGATTATATTTACTGTAATATTCACTTGTGAGGTATGTGATTAAAAAAAATGAAATTTATAATTCTACCATAAGTTTGATATCCATTTACAAATTTACTTTTAATAAATGACAATTTTCAAAAATATTTAGATGAAAATATAATGAATTAATTTTTCTAAATATTTATAAAAAAAGTTAGAAAATCAACATCACCCTTTAACAATAAACTATAAACAATAATCACTAAAATGTAACACAAATGTTAATATATTGTATATTTTTGCAAAGTGGTACTTAATTTATGATATTTTTAACAATTTCTTTTAAAAAACTAATTTGGTCTTGTAATTATTTGGGTACATCATCTTCATACAGTACTTCTGTTTTGTAGTTTTGCTTATGGATAGATTGTAACTTTCTTTTGATGCTATTGGTGGTTTTTCTAACAAAGTTCAAGTTTTGATGTGAAAGCTTTTGAAGATTACATTATCTCATATTGGTGATAAGATTGTTTGAAGATCAAAGATGTCTTTGGATGAGATAAACAAGAACGAGGTTGACATTGTCATTGGTGCTCTTAACGCTGACCTCACACCCTTCTTGAACAGCTGGAGACCCTTTTTCTCCGGATTCCATCTCATTGTCGTCAAAGACCCCGAGCTTAAGGAGGAACTCAACATACCCCATGGCTTTGATGTTGACATCTACTCAAAGCCTGACATGGAAAAAGTTGTGGGTGCATCCAATTCCACCATGTTCTCTGGCTATTCTTGCAGATACTTCGGTTACCTCGTATCTAAAAAGAAGTACATTGTCTCCATTGATGATGATTGTGTCCCGGCTAAAGATCCCAAAGGGTTCCTAGTGGATGCTGTTTCTGTGCACGTCAACAACCTCGAGAAGCCTGCCACGCCTCTCTTCTTTAATACACTATATGATCCTTATTGCGAGGGAGCGGATTTTGTGCGTGGATACCCTTTCAGCCTTAGAAGTGGTGTCCCTTGTGCTGCATCTTGTGGACTTTGGCTTAACTTAGCTGATCTTGATGCTCCAACACAAGCTCTCAAGACAGAGCAAAGGAACACTTCGTACGTTGATGCTGTTATGACTGTCCCTCTCAAGGCTATGCTTCCCATAAGTGGAATCAACATCGCTTTTAACCGTGAGTTGATAGGTCCAGCTTTGGTGCCTGCACTTAGAATTGCTGGAGAAGGGAAAGTGAGATGGGAAACACTTGAAGATGTTTGGTGTGGGATGTGTTTGAAACATATCTCTGATCATTTGGGGTATGGTGTGAAAACAGGACTGCCTTATGTGTGGAGGAACGAGAGAGGTGATGCGGTGGAGAGTTTGAGGAAGAAATGGGAAGGAATGAAGCTGATGGAGAAGAGTGTTCCCTTCTTTGATTCTTTGAAATTGCCTGAGAGTGCAGTTACCGTTGAAGATTGTGTGGTTGAGCTTGCTAAAGCAGTGAAGGAGCAGTTGGGTTCAGATGATCCTGCCTTCACTCAAGCTGCTGATGCTATGGTTAAGTGGGTCCAGCTCTGGAGTTCGGTTAACTCGAGCGGTTAAAGCTGAACCAATGAATCTATCACCCCCGAGGTTAGGTTCATGTCTCAGGGATTTATCATCTTTTTTTTATCTAAGTATACGCATGTTTTATTATGAGACTTTCAATAATGTAAACCTAGAGTGATGAAACACATTTTGTTAGTTTATATGATAATATCTATTTATTATCCTTGTCTTCTTGTTTTTGATTGATTCTGTGGTTTCAATTTTGTAGAATCATAAACAGAAATTTGCTAGTATATTCATTCATAGAGATGCAACAACCATTCGTCAAAGCTGACTAAATGGGCCGTAAGATAAAATTTAAAATCAATGGGCCTTTTAACTGATCCTTACAAGCCCAGATAAAACGAAGAGAATAGGCCACTTGCATGTGTAGCGCGTTGGGAAGACGCACTTGATATATATCTAGTCCGGTTATTACGGCTTTAATGCCATGTCGGTACTACACGTGGCCGACTTCTTCCGACAAAAACTAGAACAGCTGTTCCCATCTTGTGTCTTGTCATTATCTGTTAAAATCCCACGTTTTTTTTTTGACATTACTCCAAATTCTAAATCAGATCGAAACTACTGATTAGTTTCTAACTAAAGTCGGAGAAATGTCGCAAGATCACGACGAGACAGAGAAGAAATCTTACGCAGACGCTGTCGGTGGCGATGGAGATGATGTCGGAGAAACCTTCAACGAAAGGACGATGGATGGTGACCGCAAAACAGACTACGTTAAAGTTGATGAGGAGGATGGTTCGGAGAGTCTCTACTCCTTGGTTTGCATCACGATCGGTTCGATTCTGTTTCCGGATTCCAAAACCGGTTCCTCGTCTTTGCTTCAACGAATAAGAAACTCTGTCTCCGAGAATGGGCCGAAACTTCGAGAAGCTTCTAAGAAAACTTCTGGAGAGATTCTCCAATGGACTCGTCGTGGCAGCCCCCTTCGTGCACTGCTTGTCATCACTGTAAGTGGGTTTTTGAATTAATTTATGTGCTCTCGATAGTCTTGGTTCTGTAACTGTTACCATTTATGAAAAGCTTGGAACTTTATTGAACCCTTTTGAGCCATGGATGAAAAAGCTTGGAACTTGATTGAACCCACTTGAGCCATTGATGAAAAGCTTGGAACTTTATTGGAACCCATTTGAGTTGATAATCTTGTTTGCTGCAGATGGGAACAATAGTTCTTGTTACAATGATGGCTTTGGTTGTTTTCGCGCTCTTCTTTATAGCTGCGACATTCAATGCAATCATAATCTCTCTTTTGGTTTCACTTGCTGCTGCTGGTGGCTTCTTGGCTCTCTTCTTTCTCTCCTTGACTGGTATTTATATCGGAGCCTTGTCCGTTGCTGCTTTCGTCGTCTCTACCGCTACAATATCAGCCGTCGTTTGCGTCTTGATTGCTTCAGGTTATACTCTCCACTGGTTCTGCTTTTGGAATCTTGAAATGAAATCTCAATTTGTTCTTGTTATTTGATGAAATGCAACGAATGAATCAGGTTGGATTGGGTTTTTCTATGCTGTGTGGTTGGGAGCAAGAGGAAGCCTGCGCTTGGCGAAGCAATCGCTTTCAGTGATTGGAGGTAACACTTTCAGCCGTCATCAACACAAAGACTGAGAGAGGTTAACACAGCTGAGGAGATGATCATTCTCTTTTTACAAGTCTCTACAGAGTTTTGGTTAAGCGTGTTGTTAGTAAAAGTTTATATAAATTTTTCTTTACTGAGCTTGTTGTGAAGAAAGCAGAGAACCAGAAGAATCGTCTTGAATCAATGTCTGCGTTTGGATTATGACTTTGAATATGTGTTTGCATACATTTGTGTTTCATGTACTTAGGAGTAGTGCATATAAACTAGAAAGAAACCCTCTAACCCAGCAAGAGGCTTTCTTTCCAAATAAAAATAATTGGTGATCTAGTCTCTAATAGCAAGAACATAGATATTTTGAAATAGAACCAAAATAAAAACAGGAGAAAATAAGTATCATTGTTTATTGGAAAGAGTTTAAATCAAACATTCTTAACAAAGAACACATGAGAACTGTTTCATAATGAGGAAGAGATAATAGAAGAATGAACATGTACTGATATAAGAGGTTCCTTGAGACTCAAGGTTTCCAGAGGATCGTGGTCTCAGCAACCATGGAGGTCACAGTGTAGGGATCCATGTTCGAAGCTGGCCTACGATCTTCAAAGTAACCTTTCCCATCTTTCTCAGTGTCACGACCAACCCTAATCGATGCCCCACGGTTGGCAACACCCTGTACAAACCGGTTAGGTTAGATTATGATTTAGACTAATGTGATATATATACTAATAAACTTTGACAATACTGTAACGCGTAAACGTGGAGTAATATTCATTTTGAAGATAAATACTTTACCCATAAGAAAGTGTTGATGTCAGCAGTCTCGTGCTTTCCAGTGAGACGACGCTCGTTGCCTTCACCATAAGCAGCGATGTGTTCCTTGTGACGCAATCCAAGCTTCTCTATCGCTTTCTTTATCACCTCGTACCCTCCATCTTCTCTCATCGACTTCGTACTGCATAAAACAAGCAAAACCCATTTCAGACAAAACATAAAAACACATAGCAAAACAGAACCAGAGTGTAACTTCCACAACAATAAACCTGTAGTTTGTGTGTGCTCCTGCACCATTCCAATCTCCCTATAATAGACCAATCAAAAAGAGTAGTTCAGTGAACATGAAAGAAGCGAATTTTTCTTCTTTTTTTTTGTTAAATAATTGAAAGTTATGGTGAAACAAACCGGAATTGGTTTAGGGTCAAGAGACAAAACAACTCCAGCCAACTCTGTGATCCTCTGTTTTTAACATACACAAGAAACAGAGTCATAAAACAGAGTATATGTAGAGACAGGTCACGATAAGTGTGTTTATATATATACCTCGAGGATGTAACGAGCGACCCAGACCTGATCAGCGGCAGCTATTCCAACGGTTGGACCGACTTGGAACTCCCACTGAAACCCACACAATATCAGTTTCACTTCTTCTTCTTCTTTTTTTGTTACAGAATTTTAATACCATTTTTCACAAATTTATTTCTAAAATAAAAAGGAACGTTAGAAAATATTAAACCTGGCCAGGCATGACTTCTCCGTTAGTGCCACTGACATTGATTCCGGCGTAAAGACATGCTTTGTAATGAGCATCTACGATGTCTCTTCCAAATGCTTTGTCTGCTCCAACTCCACAGTAATATGGTCCCTGTTTTTAATCAAGAAATGTTTTTTTTTAATTATTTCTTGAGCACAAAGTGGATTATTGGATTGAGGTGAAAAGATTCTCCGGGAAAGTCTCTACCTGAGGACCTGGGAAGCCGCCGACCGGCCAACCTACCGGCCACTTAGTGTCCTTTTGTAGCAAAGTATACTCTTGCTCAATTCCATACCTGAATTTCATTTTGTTTGAAATTACTTAACTAATTTAGAAAAGAATGTTCTAAAACTCGGTTTAGACGTGTCTCTACTTCTGTCTAAACGTTATATAGATCACATGGGAAACAATGTTCTAAAAATCTGTTTAGACATGTCTATATTTCCGTCTAAGCAGTAAATAGATCACAAAAAAAAATAATGTTTTAAAAATCTGTTTAGACATATGTCTATAGCTAAGCGATAAATAGATCATCTAGAAAACATTTTTTTAATAAACGTCTAAAAGCTAAGCTTCTATGGAGCTTAATTACCGTCAAGCAATATTTTAAACACTGGAAAATGTAAATTTAGTGTGCTAAATACCCTGGAAATTTAGAGTAACAAATGTGTGTATGATCAAATTATTTTTAGTATAG
Organism: Moricandia moricandioides; assembly: GCA_905132885.1. Lineage (NCBI taxonomy): Eukaryota > Viridiplantae > Streptophyta > Magnoliopsida > Brassicales > Brassicaceae > Moricandia > Moricandia moricandioides. The sequence goes on from CAJHQQ010000789.1 coordinate 29,136, forward strand.
TTTTTGGTTCTGTGAAGATATATATCATCTACGCAAAGTTGACTAGGCCATGTTACGTCTTGTTGCGTTACCATCAGGAATTAAACACGCATGATGGTGTTGACACAAACAAAAAAACTATGCAAACTTATAGTTTTCAAACAATAATTAAAGTCAACTTTGACAAAACAATTAACTCTGGAGATGTTTACCATGTTACTTCGGCGGCAACGGTTGGATCGCTAAAGATCTTGGCCGCCGCATGCCTTTTGTTGGTTGGGATCGGTTCGCCAGCCGGTGTATATGCGTCACACATCACCTTATTCAAAAAAGAAACAAAATAAATTAATTATGTAAAAATAAAAATAAAGAGTATTGTTCTAGTTGTTTGTTTGAGTTATTACAAGGATGTTGTTGCCTCTTCTGAATGGGTCTTTGAAGATAGCTTGAGGGCTGTAAAAAAAACACATAGAAAGCACAGTCTGATTTATCCAAGAATTACAAATTTAAATTAAACTTAATGATTGATTTAGTTATATTTTTGGAACATACTAGATGATGACTTCACTGTCATCACCGGGAGCTTGGCCGGTGCTCGAACCGTCATAGTTCCATTTCGGTAACTCTGATGGATCGTTCACAGGTCCTGGCAAAGTCTGCAATAATAATACTATTAAATCACTTCTTCAATTCTTGATATTATTTTAACGATGAACTCATCGTTTATGTTACACTAAAAAATAAAAATAAATTGACTAACCCTTGCTTTGCTTCTCATATCCAAGCCTGATCCACCAATCCTATTCATAAAATCAGGAAAATATTAATCCAATATCATTCAACTTTTAGTATACCAAGCAAAGTTTATAAAGTCATAAGAAAACTACAAGTATGAGAACTATAGACACAAACACAAGCACATAAGCAAAGAATAATATTATTTGACAGAGATCGATAAAGAATTGTACGGACCATATGTACTCGGCAATGATCTTCTCAGTGGAGTCGGAGAGATCTAGATTGATTAAATCTGCAAGAGCCGACATTTTTCTAGGAATCTGAAAAGAATACTAAACCTTTTTTTTTTGTATAAAACTAAAGAGATTCCTGTAAGAGTATATATAGAGGGAGAGAGAAGGGGTTGGTGTGTGCTTGACTATGCTAAGGAAAATATTTGGGTAGAAAACGGAGAATGCGGAAATATCGGACTATTATTGGAAATGCGAATAATCTGGAGATTCCACTTGATTCTTGGGGTTATATAAGATTCTTTCTATACATGAAGTATCTTTTAGAGAAAAACAAAAATTATTTACCTTTCTCACCTGATGTCCCGGTAACCGTTACCATATAAAAGTATTTCACCAACCGTGGTTCTCGTGCAATACAATCAGATAGCGTCAAAATGTCATTTTAGTTTTTCACGAATTAATAAAATAATTAATTTTATATATTTTTATATAAAACATAATTACATATATACATAATCATATTGTAACTAATAGAAAAATAAAATTGAAATATTAAACTAATAAATTATGTATTAAAATTCAAAAATAACATTTATTTTATAACAAAAACTTTTTTACAACGACATTTAATATGAAACGGAAAAATATTTACCTAACTTTTGAATATATATGTAGTCAATAGAAAATCAAACAGCTAGATAGTATCATTTATATCTAAATAGGAAAGATATATTAACAAAAAAAAGTAAGAATCTTTTCAAAGAGAGGGTTTATATGGGAAGGTAGTAAATTAGATTCATTCACTGAATCTTTTGAAATTAGCAAAAAATGAAAATAGGAAACAAGGAATATAATTTTTAGAATCTTTTGGAAGAGTGAATTATTGTGTGAATCCATACCAAGCAAAAAAAATTGAAAATATTTTTTTTTGTGTGCCATTAATAATTCTGATATTTTCGACCCTTTGTTTGTTTATAAAGTTTTCTCTTCGAGATTTTTTATTAGAACTTTTTTTTTTTTTAATTAATGAATTATCTTTTGGACAAAACCTCCCAAGTTTGAATAATCACTAGGAAAAAGACAATTGTGTTTACACTGAAAATGCGTGACCAGGCTTTTCCCTAACTCGTGGGGCTCTAACATTTGAGTGGTGAGCCATAAGCTTCCACTAAATTTTAAAATCTAAGCTTTATCGTCTCAAGATTCTTGTTTTTTGAGGAATCAATCTCTCAAAATCACCCACGCTCTTCTCGTTTGCACGGCTACGTTACGCGCTTTAATATTATCGATTCAATAGTGTTTAATTCTCCAAATATATGAAAGCTGAGAGACTAGGTCCAATGAGATACTATGAGTAGAATTTAAAAAATAGTTTGTAACTATAAAATAAATAATAAGTTCAAAAAAAAAACTATAAAATAAATAATAGAGAAATGTTTTAAGATAATCTTAAAAAAATTAGTCACAAAAATAGTTTAAAAAGAAAAAATAACTAAAATAAATTTTATTAAAAAGTGTAAATATACATTTATACACCTAAAGTAAACTAATCTAGACTTAGAATTTAGATTTATAAAGTAGAGTTTTGGAGGTGAAGTTTAAAATTAAAAACATATTAAAATAAATATTAAAATTTTCAAAATCAAAAAACTATTTTGGTCATTATGTTAGGATTGTTTTAATGACAAAACTTTAAAATGGCTATTTGAGAGAATCGTCTTAAAATATATTCAAACGTAATAAACGTTCGACATAAAAAATATGACAATTTTTTTAAATAGCCAATTTAACATTCTTGTCACAAAATAGCTCAAAAAGATCGAAATAGCTTTTTATTTTTCAAAATTTGAATTTTTAATAAAATTATAAACATCACCTCCAAAACTCTAACTTATAACTTTAAACTTCAAATCTAGATTAATTAATTCAAAAATCACAAATATATATATTTAAACATTTTAATAAAGTCTAGTTTGCAAAAAAAAATATGTTAGTCATTTAAAAAAAAAACTATTTTGTGATAAAAATTTAGAGTTATTCTAGAGTATTTTTAAAATAAAAAAATCAAAAGGTAAAATATATGTGGTGGCATACACTCATACTACAGTTCAAGTGTTTTTTTTTTTAGCTGCCAAAGGTTAATATAAATGCCAAACATTACTCTCTCTCTCTTACGATGATATTATATGTTAGCTTTGTCTTTGTTACTTGTTTGTATTCGTAGTGCACATAAACGCCAAAACATTACTCTCTCTCTCTTACGATGATATTATATGTTAGCTTTGTCTTTGTTACTTGTTTGTATCCCGTCTATTTCACTTTTACGACGTTAAACTCTAAAGATTTTATATTTTTCGTCATTCTTATTATTAGAATTGAGCTTATCATCATGGACTTCCAAATTAAAATTAATTGACGATAAATGGATTAGCGTTAACCATTTATATATTACTTAATGTTTCATTAGATTCTCGATGTGGGATACTTATCTCTAATATCCTTCGATGACTCTTATCGGTCAGAAATCTCAGAACCTTAGGACATTTATACTCGGTCGAGCGAGTCAAATACGATAGTTATACCCAATCGAAGGATTAAGTACAACATTTATACCCGGTCATGTAGGGCTTAAATTAATTAGGAGCTTAGGGTATTTAGGATCTGGATTATGATACTATGTTATAATCGGGCTTATCATGAGTTTCCAATTTAAAACCAATTGACGATAAGTGGATTGGTCTTAACCCTTTATATATTATTTAATGTCCCATTAGATTTCCGATGTGAGATACTTATCTCTAATACTTATCTCTGCAAAATATTAATTTATATATTGTTCCGATTTTTTTTAATTTGTGCTTTCTGATAGATCAACTTTTAGATATTAAATGATTCGTAAACAATTGGTACATATTTGCATAACCAGACGATGAAATATAATAAAGTATTTTTAAACTTAACAATCCAAAACTCGTCTGCCAGTAATCCACCATCTCGTAGTTAGCTCATGTAGTATTCTTAAACTTATGCTAATACAATTCCAAAACATTTCTATATATACGTTTAGTCAATAAAGTCCTAGGGTTGAATTTTAGAAAATTGTTATGTGGTCACAGAGAGAAGAATCAGATTCTTCTCATTACCTAAATTTTGATCTTAGTATTACTATATTTCTTACTCTAGTATGAAACAAAATAATAAGGTTATGAAACCGAAATTAAAGAGAATCAGTATTGAGTCGGAAACTGAAAGTCGTGACTGCAATATATTCATCTGATCATACCTTTAGAACTGGGATCGGTTTGAAGAATATTAGGTATGTGATAAATTGATAATAACTCATTATTACAGTTGGTTGGTGGGTCATTATGTTCCCGTGGCTTTGGGGGCATTTTGTTTGCTTGTCAATAATTCTCTCATTTTATAACTTCATATATATATAAACCCGAAAGTTATTTATTTTCATTGGTGGGAGAGATGTAACCTGCTCATCACAATATAGTTCCCAACTTGTATTTGAATAGTGATAATAAGTTGGACCGATGGGTTGTTGTATCAATCAAAGTGACATATGTTTTGTTCTTATATTCCTATTATTATTGACTTTTTAACCCAATATTATTATTTAATTTCCATATATCATATTATTATACACATTTATGCATCATGCATAATTGATAACCGAATAGTCTTCATTTTTAGTGGCTTTCTGCCATTACATAGAACTTTATTTAGAAGTACATATGTCACTAGTAGTGGAGCTATTAGTTTAGTGATAGATTCGAAAAGTAAAAGTTTTTAAAGTCACGGTTTAGTACAACTTGGTATATTGTGGTATTATTATTGGCTAATATAGTGCTTCAGAGTTTTTGTGGACATACTTTTGTTAACTACTGGTCGTAAGACTTATAACACATAAGGTTCAGTAACTCCAGCCTCAGAAAACTTAAGCCGTTTCGGTAATCTTATAGATGAGTTAGGCTGGTAACTTTAACCACCAAGTATTCATCAAGACCGAAACGTAGCTTCAAATTTTCAATGCACAAATGGTTTTGTTTCAAAAGAAACTTGAAATTAGGGTGAAACGAGTTTACCACATTCTCCAAAAAAGGTTCCGGGCCACTCACTTAGAAGTGGACTCGTGGACATAATTGTTTCTAAGTTATAAGAACCTTGGTAGAATGAGTGAGGAAATAAAACCTAGCGCATATCATGAAAATGTTTGAGAGATTTCAGATATAAGTTTAAGTAGCTCTTGCGCAAACGCTAATTAACATCACACAAAGAGAACCATTAAAAAAAATTGTACCTCGATATATGCTAGTTGATTTTTTTTTTGTCAACTTTATATTATATGGACTCATAGGCCCATATTATATGCAAAGATCAGTTTTTAAGTTGAGAGGCTTTTAGATGAAAGTTAGAGAGAAATCTAGAGAAAAGGTTTCTTGCGTTGCTAGTTGATTAAAAGAAAAAGAAAAAGATATATATGCTAGTAGAGTAGTATTATATCAAAATGATCATAGTCAAGTGGTTATAAAAAACATATGTTTAACCAATGAAAAGTTGATCTAATGGTTAAAACTTTTATATCACCTACTAAGGATTTTCTTTGTTGCTAAGTTTTGGTGCATTAATTTTAAAGTAGCAAGAGTTCAAATTACATTTTAAACTCTAGAAATATAATGAGAAGTTTCTAATAATAGCATAACTTAAGTATCACTTTGCGAAAATAACTTCAATCAAAAATATATTAACATTTGGGTTTACATTTTAGTGATTTTTGTTTTGGGTTTAGTGTTGAAGGGGTTGGGTTGAGTTTCTAAATGTTTTATAAATATTTAGAAAAAATAATTTAGTGTATTTTCATCATAATTTAAAGGTATTTTTAAAAGTTGTCATTCATTAAAGATAAATTTACAAAGTGGTATCAAAGAATTTAAATTTACCCAAATATAATTGCCCTAAGTTAATTTATCTCATACCTCCAATACGAGAGTGAAGCAAGAAAAAAATATGGCCTTAATAGGCCTAAATGCTAGTGACATCAGTTGAAGACCCCCAATGGAGCAACCTGTCTCTTTTTGAGCCAAACATTTCTCCTCCACTGTTCTTGCTGAGCATGAGTACTAAGGATTTAAAGAGCCACAAGTTTGATTCTTGTTAAAAAGGGGTTGTTTTCCTTAAAAAGTTAATTTAACATGGTTTAGATTTGGCCCTAAGAAGATTTACATCATTCCAACTCATTCAATAAAAATAATAAAGTAGTATTATATCAAAAGTTATTTTCTATTGTATAACGTATGGATGCATGTTGTCGTGCCGTAGAAAATCATTGTCCCATCGTCCCATGCAATCAAATTGATCATTACTTAGGTTCATCCCCTATCCCTTATCCCCTATGGTGAATTTTTATAATCAAATTGCCACATAGATTATTAAATAAAAATTATTTAAAAAATTTTAACAAAAAACAAAATAGCTACAGAAAATAATGAACCCCAACTTTAACGTTAACATCACTAAGAAACTTCTAAATCTAAATCTTAAACCCTAAATCTAAACTTTAAACCCAAACCCTAAACCCTAAACACTAAATCCAAATCCTATACCCAAAATTCTAAACCCTAAACTCTAACTCCTAAACCCAAACTCAAACCTTAAACCCTATAAATTCTAAACCCAAACTTTAAACCCTATAAATCCTAAACCTAAATCCTATACCCAAAATTCTAAACCTTAAAACTTAACTCTTAAACCCAAACCCCAAATCCTAAATCCTAGGGTTTAAGTTTAGGGTCTAAGGTTTAGAGTCTAAGGCTTAGGGTCTAAAATTTGGTTTTAGGTTTAGAGTCTATGGTTTGGAGTTTAGAGTGTAGGGTTTGAGTTTATATTTAGGGTTTAAGGTTTAGAAATTTAATTTAGGGTTAGAGTTTAGTTAGCGACAATGTTAAAATTGACGTCATTCATTTTTTTGTTATTTTATATTTTTAAAATAAAGATTAATATTTTTTATTTAATAATTTACATGGCAGTTTAATTAGTTATAAGAAATGTGGTGAATTTAAAGGTTTCCCTAAGGGAGTGAACGTAAGTATTTTTCAATCAAATGGGCTTTAACGTAGTAATTTATTTTAGAACCCATTCTCCTTAGCTTGTAAATATATTTTATGAGCCGGAATCTAATATTAGATGGGCTTGTGTTTCTTGTAAACAGGGCTTGCGTTTTATAACAAGCTTTTATTTAGTATCAAATATTTGGGACGAAAATTCCATTTGTTCGACCCAAAATAGAAAATATCAAAGATATACTTACTTATTAACCTTTTCTTTACGACAAAGATATATTAACCCTAATAATTGTGTAATAACTGTTTTCTGAACCATCTATCTGGATGGGATGATTTTTAAACCTTGGATCTTAAATATCAGAACCCGCGCCATGCCCAGTTTCATTTTTATAGTTAAACATTTATTTTACTTTATATATTGTTTAAGTTTGTTGTTTCTACCTTCTAGAAGAATCGTATGTCGTCACAGAGCTCCGAATACCTAATATAAGTATTTGTATATGAATTGACAGCGAGAAGTCTACACCAACTCTAACTTTAAATGTGTCACTTTGACATAATAACTTTTACTTTAATTTCCCATCCAGTTTCATATGGTTTGAGATTTTTTAGAAAATTAATTTTTATATGATCTATTTTGAATGTGTTTTTACGTTTTTTAATTGAATATATTTGTGAATATATAATATGTTAGAAATTAGATTTAATATATATGATTTTATTTATAACTGATTAGTTTTTTGAAAAATTATAAACATTGAGGAATGTAAAATATGTGAATTGTTTATTATGTAAATGTGATTTTATTTTTGAAATACATTGTGGGTTGGTTTTGGATTAATGACTAATTAGATTTAAATTGGTTAAACATATTTATGATAAATTACATGTATAAATAAATATGTTTTCTCATGTAATCTAAATGATTTAGATGAACATGTATTTAATAGTCCAAAATTAAAATATAACACATGAAAAGCAAAATATGACTCAAATTTAATAGATTAGATATATTTTAATATTTTTTATTTAAAATGCAAATAAATATTTGAAATAATTTTAACAATTTTTTTTAAAAATATAATTTGAAAATAATTATTTTAATTTATAATTGTCAGTAAAATATAATTAAAATATTTTATATGTTTTAAAATCAAAAGAGAAATAATGTTAATTTATAATTATATTTTAGTGATAGTTATAATTTATATTATTTGATTACGAAAATAAATTTAAAAAAGATTCTAAAAAGATATTGTTAAATTTTTTAAAAATTATTTAATTGCTTTTGGTTAAGATATTAAAAGATATTATAATTAAATTATGTATATTTTGATTAATTTTCTAATAGATGGTCAAAATAAAAATATCACACATAAAAAGTCATAAGACTCTAATTTAATAGATTAGATACCTAGTTGAGAATATATTTCTACGTTTATAAGAAGTAACAAAACGTTAAAATTGATCACTTGTAATAAAAACAAAAGCTAAAAACTGAGATTAGTCTTTCGTACGAAACACACTCAAAGTATCTATTATAACACGTTTAATAAATACCTCTAGATTTTACATTAAGACTTATTAACCATTATACAGTTAAACATCTATAAATTAATAATGTTTGGACTATGATATTTTATTAATTTATAAAACAAATTCCTAATTTATATTTTTATATTTAAGATATACTTTTTTCGAAAATAAAAATTATATCATTTTAGTATATATATATTTTTTGAAACATGACATTTATATTCGGTTTATTATATTATTGATATATATAAAATAAATTTCATAAAATTTTACTAAATCTCAAAAATATATTAAGTTTTAAATATATAATTTTACTAAATCTCATAAAAATATATTAGGTGTTCAAAAAATATAAAAATAATTTCATTATGAATATAAAACAAATAATATAGCGACATATTTGTACATATATAAAATATACATATAAATCATTAATTTACAATTTTAATGGTACCGTATATTTATATATGATTTTTTTTTAAAATATTATTTTATAGAATTTTCACAGTATAAATCTCCCAAGATTTACGTTATATCTAAAATGCTAAATTACACAATAGTAAATAATAATAATCACCGAAATTTTTGGTTGGAAGATCTCCTATAGATTTAAATTAGATAATGAATAAAATAGAAAGATTCTCTAGGTTTCTGTAAAAAGGTAAAGTTCAACAATTAACTTTTTCTTTCCAACCACTGCAGTCTGCAATTATAGTTCCTCTCTGGCTCTCTCTCTCCTGTCTGCTCCTTCAACATCTCTCTCATATAAGCCGGTGAGCTAGTTATACTAGAGAGAGAGAGTGTGCTGAAATTCATGTGAGAGGATTCTCTTTTCTTCCGTTATTTTCTCTTTCCAAACACTGTTCCACACATTGTCCGAAAATTAAAAAGATTTTTTTTTCCGACAACATCCGGATCGATCTCAGACAGTCATTCACTGTTTCGAAAAGATTAGACTTTAAGAAAGAAGAAGATGACGAACAAGACCAGTTTAGGTCTCTCCGTCTTCTTCTTCCTACTCTGCCTCGTCACTGTCACATCAGATCTAGAATCTGACCGACGAGCACTAATCGCTCTCCGTGACGGCGTCCACGGCCGTCCTCTCCTCTGGAACCTCACCGCACCACCATGTACTTGGGGAGGAGTCCAATGCAATGCGGGTCGGGTCACAGCACTCCGGTTACCCGGTGTGGGCTTATCAGGCCCGTTACCAGTCGCAATCGGAAACCTCACAAAGCTCGAAACTTTATCTTTCCGGTTCAACGCCTTAACCGGTCCGCTCCCTCTGGATTTCGCTAACCTAACTCTCCTCCGTTACCTTTACCTCCAAGGCAACGCGTTCTCTGGTGAGATACCTTCGTTTCTCTTCGATTTACCTAACGTGATTCGTATCAACCTTGCTCAGAACAACTTCTCCGGTCAGATCCCGGTTAATGTTAACTCGGCTACCCGGTTAGCTACTCTTTACTTGGAAGATAACCGGTTAACCGGTCCGATCCCGGAGATTAAGCTAAAGCTTCAGCAGTTTAATGTCTCTTCGAATCAGTTAAACGGGTCGATACCGGATCCGTTGTCGGGTATGCCCAAAACCGCTTTTGAAGGTAACTCGCTCTGTGGGAAGCCGTTAGCCGCTTGCTCCGTCCCCGGAAAAGGCAAAAGTGACAAGCTTTCAGCCGGAGCTATAGCCGGAATAGCGGTTGCTGGTTTCTTCGGGCTTCTCTTGCTCTTCTTGATCTTGTTCTGTCTCTGCAGAAAGAAGAAGAAGAAACAAGACAATGTTCAGTCTAGAAACATCGAAGCAGCAGCAGCAGCTCCTGTGGCAGCCTCTTCAGCCGCCGTAGCTAAGGAAACGGCGGTGGAAGATGTCCCTCCTCCGGTGGCTAATGGTACAGCTAAGAACGCTCCAGGGAGTAAAGATCTAACGTTTTTCGTTAAATCGTTTGGTGTATTCGATCTCGATGGATTGCTAAAGGCTTCTGCGGAAGTTCTTGGTAAAGGAGCGTTTGGATCATCGTACAAAGCGAGTTTCGAGCATGGATTAGTGGTGGCTGTGAAGCGGTTGAGAGATGTAGTTGTGCCTGAGAAAGAGTTTAAAGAGAAGCTACAGGTTCTTGGTTCGATCAGCCATCCCAATCTTGTGACATTGATCGCTTATTACTTCAGCCGTGACGAGAAGCTCGTTGTCTTTGAGTACATGTCAAGAGGAAGCTTGTCCGCGCTCTTACACGGTATAAAGTTTTGTTCCTTTTCAATGTTTAGTTATCGATTTTTTAGTGATCATAGATAACGTCTTTGTGATTCACAGGGAACAAAGGAAGTGGTAGAAGTCCATTGAGTTGGGAAACAAGAGCAAGTATAGCTCTAGGAGCTGCAAGAGCCATTAGTTACCTCCATTCACGTGACGCGACAACATCTCATGGCAACATTAAGTCTTGTAACGTTCTCTTGTCTGAATCCTACGAGGCTAAGGTCTCTGACTACTGTCTTGCGCCTATGATCAGCCCTACAACTACACCTAACCGTATTGATGGTTACCGTGCTCCTGAAGTAACCGATGCTCGTAGAATCTCCCAAAAGGCTGATGTTTACAGCTTCGGTGTTCTCATTCTTGAACTACTCACAGGTACTACACAAACAAAAAGAGAGTATCTTGAACACTGCGTTTTAACCTTGGCTTGTTGTTTTTTACAGGGAAATCTCCAACGCACCAGCAGTTAAACGAAGAAGGAGTGGATTTACCGAGATGGGTTTCATCTATTACTGAACAACAATCACCATCAGATGTGTTTGATCCAGAGCTAACTAGGTATCAAGCTGAGGGTAATGAGAACATGATCAGGCTTTTGAAGATTGGTATAAGTTGTACTGCTCAGTATCCAGATAGTCGTCCCTCTATGAGTGAAGTCACGAGGCTCATTGAGGAGGTTTCTCGTTCATCTGGTTCACCAAGTCCTTTGTCTGGTTGATTCTTTTCTCAATGTGGGGTCTAAATTGATCAATTTCAAAATTGTTTGGTCCAAATTTGAATTTGTTTAATAGTTTGTTCGGTGATTCTTGAAGTCAGTTGAGAAATACGTTGAAGATTTTTTTTTTTTTCCTTTTTAGTGTTGAGTTTATCAATTGTTGAGATATATCATTTGTTTAAGTGTGTGGAATGAAAAAAAAATTGTCTCATTATAAAACTACGATTGGTTGACTCTTTCTTTCTAACCAACTATGCAATAAAACGGCAGGAATCATAAAAGTTACCGACAAATTATTTGTACATTTCTTCAACTTCAAGTTTTATATTTAAAGGTGAATAAGACTAAGTATCTAAATACATATATTAAATTTCATGAAATTAATATAACTTTAGGTAACGGGTCTATTCAAGTTTCTTAGTTGAATCTGCTAAGTTATTCCCCATCCCCACCACCTTTCAAATTCAAGTTCAGATGATTTGGTAAGTTTATTAAAACAAACTTTTTTCATCTTTCTTAGAGCCAATGAGACTCTTTAAGAATTAATATATTTTATAGATTGTATCGATCAAAATGTACATTGTCTTAGACAACATCTAAGGACCTAATGTCTAGAAGCATTAGTTGAGTGCATCATTTATATGTAACCTAGAATATACTTATCTTTTATGGTGTGTAAATAAAAAAAGGGTTTGTTAAGAATTACTCCCTCCGTTTCATAATAAGTGTCGTTTTAAAGAATTTTTTTTTGTTACAAAATAAGTGTCGTTTTCGACTTTCGATGCAAAATTTATTAATTTTATGTTGCAGTTTATTTTTCTATTGGTTGAAATATGGTTAGGTGTATAGGTAATTGTGTTTTTATATAGAAAATATGCAAAATTAATTGTTTTCTTAATCCGTGTGCAAAAACCTAAAGTGACACTTATAATGAAACAGAAAGAGTAGTTGTTAATTTGGTTTAGTTTGGAAGTTTAAGCGAAATCAATGGAGATTGTGATGATAGCCCACATCTACACCTCAAATGTTTGGTCTATTTTATTTGATTTCATATCATTAAAGTTTCAGCAACTATATCATAATCAACTAGCGTAACTAACTTGAAAAAAAAATTGTTTAACATAATGATTAAATTTGCTTGTTATGTGCTTGTGACTTCTTACCAGGGAAGTATATCTTAAAAATAAATTTACTTTATAACGTCTCATCTACTGATCATATACTAATAGTACAAAGGAAACAAAACAAAAAACGGAAGAATAAGATAAAAAAGCAGTTGGTTTCATTTTATTTATCACCCAAATATAATTTGACTTTTGAAAATAATTTCAATAGAAATCTATGTTTAAACGTGTTTAAATTATAAATTAGTGAAGGTTTTTTTATCGCGTGTAACCTGTTGAATAATAATTTTTGTTATCAATAAATCATGAAAAATTACGTCAAGGTATCTTAGATTAGCTGAGTGACTCTTGTACGAGAATGAGAGTCATATGCATATGAGAGACCTAGAGATGACACACAGACAATCAGTCAAAGCATTGTATATTCCGAAAATGAATTCATCAAATCCAAAACAATTTATAAGTTTATAACTCTAATCGTATCTAAGTAGCATTTATTGCAGAAGTTAATTATTCCCTTTGTTTCATAATATTACATGTTTTAATAAAAAATGTTTAATGAATGTTTTCTCAATTAATAGTGAGCAATTACAAATTTCAAAAAAATCAATTTTATTGGTTTAAATTTATGAAAAATGATAATCACAAAAAATAATGTATTTATTGTATCTTTTATTAATATGTATGAAAATATTAAATATAGATCATATTAAAAAAGAACTAGTATTAAATATTGTGTTTGTGCAAGAAAAATTATGAATTATGATTTTTATATTATTCGGTGATCAGTTTTTAGGTGGCATTAATCATTCTACAACTAGTCATGGACACACCGTTTCGTCTTGTTCTAGCTCATAACCATGTGGGATCACATGTGTACATAACTAAGTGTATTATAAAACTTTTAACTGTGGGAAATACCTTTGCCCAAGAAAATACGTTACCCTGTCAAATCTATATTAAAATGTCCAAAGCCTTTACAACTTGTGCTTCATTTCCATGTAATTAAAAACTATAACTTTTGCCAGCTCATAAAAGCATGAATAGAACCAGTTGTTTCCTTTAATATTTTAGTACTCCCTCTCCTTCTGTTTTATTATAATCGTCACTTTAGGTTTTTGCACACGAATTAAGAAAACAATTAATTTTACATATTTTCTATATAAAAACACAATTACCTATACACCTAACCATATTTCAACCAATAGAAAAATAAACTGCAACATAAAATTAATAAATTTTGCATCGAAAGTCGAAAACGACACTTATTTTATAACAAAAAATTTCTCTAAAACGACACTTATTATGAAACGGAGAGAGTACAAAATTTGTTTGAACATGGTTGCCAAATATTATAATACTTTATTTCTTATCGTATATAAGAATGATTAACAACCATAACAATATATTTTCAAAGATTATGCATACTAATAATAATTCATGAGCTGGAGAATAAATTAAAGAAGGTGCCATCAAATGTTCGATCACGAAAAAATGATAAACACATAATCCAAATAGAAATTCAGTACATATAATATAATTTATATATAAAAAGACAAAAGTTAACCAGTTTATTGCGTCAACATATTAATAAAAACGGGTTCCTTCATATATTAATGTTGTAAGTTTAAACGTTGTTAGAGGAAACTATTGCACTAACTGTAGACACTTTATACGGATATGGATCTTTGTTTTCGAGCTATTTGTGAATTTAGTGCATGAACCTACCTGTAAATCATGCACTTTCAAAAAAATTAGTTTGTATGACTGGATCGTTTGAGTTTGGTATCTACTCATGAGTTATAAGAAACATATTAATAAGATCCTTTAGTCAAAAAAAAACATATTAATAAGATCCATATATATACAAAAACAATTACACATACTCGTGATGTTGAAAAAATATATTTATCGTGAGATTTTCAAGAGAGATATTGATAAGTTTGTTTGAGACCGACAAAGTGCATAACATGGCCACCTCATTGAGACAGGATTGGACACGGTTTCTCTCCAAATTTCAATAATTATGCCAACGATAAAAAGTAGAAATATTGTTGGCAAAACAAAAGAAGGTAAACCAATTTTAATTGTGGGAATTAATTGGTATTACTCCTATATTTAACCACCTCTACACAAGAATTTACCTTAATTATCTTATGTTTTATCATTCATTTACATAAGTATTAGTTGAAACAATTTGTGGAGTTATTCATTTACTTGAGATTTTGTAGTTGTGAGATGTATTTATCTCTCTCTATATCTTTCTTTTTTTGTCATATCACGAGGCATGAGCTGGACTTTTGCAGTCGTTTATGCCAACCCGTTAAAACTGCGACCCTTAGTGTATTAAGATCTGATGCAAGTTAAGTTCTAGGCCTGGTCCAACAATACTAAAATTTAGCACGGGCCATTTTCTAAGTGTATTATCCATTTTGTCATTATGGGCTTTATTTATCGACAATAGTTTCACATTGATTAAATCATTTGACTTAAATGGTTCGAACTTCAAGTCGATTTGTTTCTTCTCTATTGGGAACATAACAAGATGATGGCGTCATGATACGGTAAGTCTGTGTTGTCACTTGGCACGGCAAAAAGAAAATAATTTCCCCGTTTTTCTTGGTCATTTCACAAATAACCCATTTATTATAAGTATCACTTAGATATATGTTATACAGATTAAAAAAATAAAAAATAATGTTAAGATGCTTTCATTAAATATATAATTATTTAGAAAAAATAACTTTTAGAAATATTTATTGACTGGTTAAAAGAGTAAAAAGAGATTATGTGTAAAAATTTACATTGAAAATTCAATGTAAAATGACATTTTTTTGAAACAAGGAAAAAACAATAGAATAACACTTATTTAAAAACAGAAGTACCAAACAAACTGCAAAGTTTCACATCAGCGCTAACAAAGCCCACCAATCGTAGTGTTATTTTAAGTGATTAGTTTCAAACTAAACAATGATTAGTTTCTCTTAGTTGAAGAAAAAACCTAAACGTTGAATGTTATGATATGAGATATTTCAGACAAGCAAAGAAGACAAATACGAATGTTAAGGTGTTTTTGTCTGATGATGTAGAACTCTGAGCGTGATCACACTCGCTTACACGTGTTTTCAACCCATGAAGTATCAGCTTCTATTTTTCCTTGTACCTTATTACAAAAAAAAATCACACTTAATTTGTTTATAATCCAATAATACTGACTTTAGTTACGATTGCAAGAAAATCAAGGACCTAGGAATAAATATGCTTTGTGTTTCACCCCACGTAATTTGTTCACTGAAACATTTAATAAATATACGTAACATAATGCATCCATAGTTTCATTACCTTCAATACTCTTCTAGTTCGCCATTTTCTTAGTTTGATTGTTTGTTATGTCGGCACAAATCCGATAGCCCCTAAACATATATATACATGTGATTATATATCGATAAAATGATAAAGAAACACTTATGGCCATACGGAAAACACGGATTAAAAACATTATAACTATGGGGTTGACTGGTGTAATCGCAGCGGTTGCGGACGTTTGCAGATGTGGGTAGTTGCGGTTTTATGCGTTATTAAGAAATTTGAACGATTAGTAAAACAATTAAAAATTATTGCGTTTACGAGATTCTATGACTGGTTAACTACCAAATGCAATAGTGGTTAAATAAAATTAAAAATATTTATATTTTTATATAATTATAAAAATATTAAATATATTATTATAATAAATAGAAAATTGTATTTATAAAATTATACTATTAAATTTATAGAAATATTTTTCTTCAAAGGTTTGTAATATAAATTAAAATATAATATATATATATATATTTGATATTTATATTATTTCAATTTAAACTTTTAACCGATTTTTTTATATAGTTTTTTGAAAAAGAATATTCTTTTCTCCGCAATCGTCTGCAACCGCAAACGCTACCTGGAACCAGGTTTATAGTGGTTTAAATCGATTAAAAATGATTTATAGCGTTTTTAATGATTGTTGTAAAATGCCAACAACCGATACCAACCATAAAAGCTGCATTTACGAATAGTAGCGGAAAAACCAATCATACCTAGTTGGATAAAATATAATTAATAGAAGATACGAGAAGAAATGCAGGTCCACAAAGTCACAAACATGCTTTTGAAATCTATCACTCTCTATATATAGGTTGTTATGTAGCTTCTTGAGTCTTGAAAATATAACATTATAAGTATATTAGGTATCTATTTGAGCACATCTCTAGACTATACAAAGTGAGAACATATATATATAGAGAGAGAGATGGGCAGGCGACCTTGTTGTGACAAAGTAGGCTTGAAGAAAGGGCCATGGACTGTTGAAGAAGACAAGAAGCTCATCAACTTCATCCTCACCAATGGCCACTGCTGTTGGAGGGCTCTTCCTAAGCTTTCTGGTTGATCATCTTTCTCTTTCATTCCTCCATACACGACCTCGTTTATGAAATTTCACTTTCTTGCTACTTATGTTTTAGCCTTTCTCTACACCGACGTAACTGATGCTATTTTGATATATAGATTCTCGTATTTTAAAAGTTCACTTCCTTAAAACTTCCACTTTTATTTCTCTACTTTTTTTCTTGCCAATAGTTTTATGATAATATTTTCTCTACTTTTTTTGTGTAAATTAATTTGCATGAGTTATTTGGTATATGCTTGCATAGATGTTCACAAACGATTAATTTAAAAATTATTTTCAAGAAATGATTTCGATGCAGGAGAATCATATTAATTCTTAACTTTCCTTTTGAAATAGAATATCTCTATCGGTTCGACCTAAAAACAAATGTCTCAAAACATATAATTAGACTATTAATCATAGTGTTTGGCCCGAAAAAACATATAATTATATATTCGTGGTCCTCACATGTTATTATTTGGTCTTGATCAAAAATTTTGTTTTGTTTTTGGCTTTTGGTTTAGTGCTTCCTTCCTAGTCAAAATTTATTTCGTATGGTTTAACTTTCAACCAATCTGATTGTTAACCAAATTATTGTTAATTTAATTACTTTGGTTAATTAACTAAATGCAGGACTATTGAGGTGTGGTAAAAGCTGCAGATTAAGATGGATAAATTATCTGAGACCTGATTTAAAAAGAGGCCTTTTATCAGAATATGAAGAACAAATGGTCATTGATCTCCATGCGCAACTTGGCAATAGGTTCGTTCTCTTTTCTTGGAAATAATTGTTGTTCCATATTATAAACATTAATATACTTACCTTAACTTGACATTGTAACTAACTCATAATATAAGTATTTAAAAATTATGGTCATTAGATTTCAATATTTTAAGGTATTGGAGAAACACAAAAGCCATTATATGACGCAAACTTTATCACTATTTGGCATGAAAGAGATGGGCTAATTCACATCTTTATTTACTCATATTTTCTTTTTAACCCCAGTAGTTTAATTAAGTCGGTCTGATGAAATGCTTGAACGGTCGAAATCATTAGTTAATTCTCAGTTATAAAAATTTCAAATATTTTTTTTTTTTTTTGTGCAGATGGTCAAAGATTGCCTCTCATCTACCAGGAAGAACTGATAATGAAATTAAGAACCATTGGAACACACACATAAAGAAAAAACTAAGGAAGATGGGTATTGACCCTATGACCCATAAGCCTCTCACTGATCAAGAAGGTGCACAACAACAAGCTCAGGGGAGCAAGAAAAGCTTACTGCCTCGTGATAAGAAGAACACAAACCAAGGCCAAGAAGATCAACAAACTAAAAAAGAAGAAGAACAACATCAACTAGGGAAAGATTTGGACAAGAACAACACATCAATCTCTACTGATGATGGGTTTTGCGTTGACGAAGTTCCATTACTCAATCCACATGAGATATTTGTGGACATCTCTTCTGCTCACCATAGTAACAATAGTAACTCCACTTCACCTTCTTCGTCTACCTCCTCGTGCATATCATCAGTACCGGGTGATGAGTTCTCAAAGTTTCTTGATGAAATGGAGATTGTTGACCTCAACTGGCTCTCATGTGATGATTCATCAGGGGATAACATTAATTATAACGACGGCAAGTTCAACAACAATGTTGATACGATGAACTTGTGGGACATCAATGATTTGAGCAGCTTGGAGTTGCTTATGAATGATCATGATGATAGTTTGGTTGGAAGCGGATGTTCAAGGATGGTTTTAAATCAAGATTCGTGGACATTTGATCACGTTTAGCTTTTAGTTTTTTTCTCTTGCATGTTGTCAAAATCTTTTCTTTTTGTTTTGCTTGGGTTTGGCCTTGGTGTTGCAGTTAGGTGTAAAAGTACATATGTAATAAGGTTGCAATTGTGTACATATTTTTCTCTATTTATTTTTGACATATTTTTATGAAAGATATGAATGCGTAACCTCGTATATAGCACTTGATATATACATATAGCGGCTATTATTATTTACACCTTACGCTTCAGTTTAATTGTCGTTGTAAAGTAAAATTATAAAACTATCATTTTAGTTTATTAATTTTATACAATTTACAACTTTTTATATTATTTTATCTTAGTTTTTATTAGTTGAAATATAATTAAATATATCTGTTTTTATTAAAAAAATATAAAATTAAATGTTTTTTTAATTTGTCTGTATAAATTTAAAACAGTAATTAAATAAATCGAACGGAGTACTTATCAAGCTCGTAATTTTTATGACAGACCAAAATAATTTTCATGAACCACGGATGTGGCAGCCCAGTTGGTTTAAGCGCAGGCGTTGGTGCTGTTGTGCTCCTGGGTTCGATCCACCGTGGGAGAAGTGTTTTACGCCAGAAATGATATCAACAAATGCTGGCTCCGGGCCTGGAGGGATTATTTGGGCCTAAGGCCCAGACACCTCCCGGTTAAAAAAAAAAAATAAAATAATAATTTTCATGATACAACTCTTAAAATGCAACTACACGTTGAGACCAATCATATTTCTAAATTCATTCAAAAATTAATCTCTCTAGTGGGCGTCGCTATTCAAGTTTGTGATCAATTTCCTCTTATGTCTCTCAATGAAATATTCGTTTTCCATTATTATTCACTTAAACTGTTCAAAAGAAAACTATAAACGATGATAAAATGGCGTCATGGTGATGAATGAAATCCATTGCTTATAGACTTCACCAAAGCAACGTCACACTCATAATGATTGAATTTCAGGATTTATTAATTAACACCACCTACCAAAGATTTTCAATCTCACGTTCAAACATCAAAACATTTATGGTGGACCATCGACCTCAACACTCACTTCTTAATTTGTTTCAACAAATTTAAATGAACGAATGCTCCATTTTTTTCTATCTAATTGATGAACGACAATAGTGAAAAATAACGTACAATTTTGTTTATGTAGACGTCCAACTAATCGATCTAGGCTAGTTTGTTTACCTTTTAACGATTTAGTATAATTCTTGCGATCCGTCCAGATAATTTTTTCCAGATAAATCACATATGTTTTCAAAACGTATGAAAAATACTCACGCATGTATTTTCAAAACGTACGAGAAATACTCACGCATGTATCTACCTGCATTACAGTTACGCATGCATATGTTACATGTATTAAATGGTGATGAGCGATGATGACACATATGTCATTTTTCGTCAACCTATGTATGTCTCGATGCTGACATATGCAGGTCCCTGGAAAAATAAAATTACGTATTTAAAAAGAATAATGTAGAATAAATTCACATATACAAATACAAGTGCTAATTATCAAAAGATGAGAGTTTTCAGATAGCACTAATTCAGTGGTGAGGAAAAGGTTCATTTATATATTAGGAACCAATGTCCCACGATTAAAATGGAACCTTAGTAACATATAAAATAGATGAGTCACTCCACTTATCACCAATTAGTTTTAAGTTAGAAGTTCATTTAGCTTAATATAATATCAAAGTCCAATCCAAACAATTCATTATCGATCCAGCCCAAAACGACCCTTCGATCCTTATCTAAACATCTTGAAATTGACGGTCAAAGAGTCATTATCTCAAGGAGGCGTATTAAAAACAAATGTCTTATATCAGAACTTGGAAGAGATCCTTAGTAATATATAAGATAGACAGACCACTCTACTTATCACTAATTAATTTTAGGTTGGAAACTCATCTATCTTAAAATTATATGCCCTCATCTCCAGCTTGAATAAGTTATAGTTATACATCTAAGTTTAAAAACATTTTGGTTATCTGGAAAAACAAATATAAGTTTTTTTTGTGTTTTTTCCGGTATAACAAACGAATATTAACCATCGGACGTGGTATACCAGTAAGTTTAAGCGTATGTGTTGGCAATGTTGTTTTCTTGGTTTAAAACCTAATGAAAGAAAATGATTCGAAACCGAAAAAAAACAATGGAAAAAGATAATTTATGCCATTAATGATATCATCAAAAACTGGCTCTGAACTATGAGGACTATGACCCAGGCCAAGACCCAAACTCTTCCTAATTAAAAAAAAACAAATGAATACTAATTTAATAATATATAGAATAACAATTTCAGATTCCTTTCAAATAATAATTTATAAAAGTTATAAACTCATTATTAACAATCATAAATTTATTTTTCGATAGTAAATGCATTTTTTGAAGTTTGTTATCCTGCAAATTTATAATCCCTCATAATTTTGATTAGGCGTGCAAACAAATAATAAAGTTTGTCTATTTGCTAATAATAAAATGATATATGAAATACACATGTTGAGATAATTTTATATATGATGATTGATCGTGACGTAACCGATGATATTTGTTGTATATATTCTATTGCTTTCTATAATTAACCAATGTTTTAAGAAAATTTAGCACTGTCTTGTATGTTTCAGCATAGATCGATATCTTAAACATGTTTTATTTAGTAGTGTTTGCTGTCTCAACACGTATCATATATTTTCTTTATTTTAATGTCAAAGTTTGTAGGTGGATTCATATTTTTCATCTAAATGAAGTCTGGCTGTAACTTTATCTATTTGTATAAAATTAAATATGATCTAAACTGAAACCTGGTTAATCTTCTTGAATAAAGATAGCTGTTAAATAACCCGATCATTGAGTTTGTAAACCTGATTAATCTTCTTGAATAAATATAGCTGTTAAATAACCCGATCATTGAGTTTGTAACAAATCTAAAGATATAAAATCATTTTGACTAACCACAATTTCAAATAAGAATCAAACTCAAAGGAAAATAAGTATATACCATGCTTCCAGATCTTTAACAATTAAACTATTACTCTCTTTCTCTGTTTAAAAGTGAGTGATGTTTGAAATTTTTATTTATTAATTAAAAAATTAATAACTTTTTTTTATCTCGTTTTATATAAAAACATTAACTATAATTAACTTAACCAACTAAAATTTATATTATATAATACGGTTATAAACAGTAAATAACATTGTATTTTTGCATAAAAATCTGATAACATTATTTAATCTGAAACAATTTTTTTTAAAACATCATTTAAAATAAAACTGAAACGAAGATAACATTTTTTACTTTCATTAAAAAATGCAGCATATTTATGTAGGAACTCATGAATGAGGGCAGCCAGCGGTTGCTTCATAAGGCCGTGCTAATATGACCGGTCCTGTTGTGTATTGTCTTTTTATGTGTATAAAATTTTAAGACAAACCACACATGAATGGGATTGATAGAGAAGTGGTAACTAACTTCACCAAACCATTTTGCCAAAAAGAAAAATTAGAATTTTGTACTTTTGATTTTCATATTATAACATCATTCTTTCGTATAAGAAATTTACAGTAGTCTCATAATGTTGAAGTATTAGAGCTATTCGCCATTATGTAAAGAACACACGACCGGTGACAAACAACTTGTATAAAAGAAAAAGAAATTAGAACAGAAAGTTTTTAGGTTATATGAATTTTTCTGTTCTGATATTATGATAGATTGATGAGAGTATAGAATTGGAAAAAATATTATTGATTCTCATGAAGATAGATTACATTATGCATATATTTATATATAGATGACTAAACCTAACTGATATGGAATATTACATTATAGATAATAATAAATTTTATATTTTTATATATTTGTATATATCTTTAATCATGGATTTGGGTCATCTTCTAGATCTCCCATTATCTCACCATTTTGTTGGGAATCCAAACAATATAAATAATCTTTCTTAACAAGAATTTGCAGTAGTCTAATAACCAAACGATTTAACATGTAAGATAACAAACTATCTTCTTTGCATACTGATATTTCACTTGTTTATTTATTCTGATGGCCATATTCATGGACCAGATTTTGTGTGTGAGATCAAACATGATTTACACTATCGAATCTTAATTAAACATCGAATACAGATATGAAATTTATCAAAACGTAGTCGTGCAAAAACAAAATCTATCAAACCTTCCGTAACATTAAGCTTATGGCTGTTTTGCTATTTATCTATACAAAATCATGTGTATTAGAAGATAACATTGGCTTTAATTCTATTTTGGGAGGAAAATGTAGAAGATAAATACATCTCAAATGAATGAATCACATAACCATCATGCTTTAATTGTGAATATTCCGATTTGCATTTTTTTAGTTTAGTTGGATAAGAAAACATGAATGCCTTTCATATCCATAAAGTTACATTGTCTTAAGAATTATAAAATACAAAGAAAGTGGAAAAGGAGTGCATGTATATGAACCTTTCTCATAACAAATATGATCATTGCTTAAACATGACTTGTCACAAAGAAGAGCAAAAGGAGAGATAGTGGAACTGTGAATGATGGATTAAAAAGAAGAGAAAGGAGGAAGATAAGGGGACTATTAAATTTCAAAGATTTTTTAATAATATATAGTTAGGTTGGTGGATAACTTTTTTTATAAACTATATAATTTTTTTGTGGTAAAGACTACAATGAATATAATACTTGAATACATTTGAAGTCTGTGAATGAGTATAGTTTCGTTCTCCTACTTATGTTGACACATTGGCTAAACTTCAGTACTTTCACACCTTTTTAAAAAGTGCAATTCATTTCTCAAAGTTACCCAGTAAATAAATATATGTACTACATATCTCGTAAAATCACAATATAGTCTATGAATTTTATTAATGTGAATATACAAAAGTTCCATTCTTGTGATAAATCGTCATTTATGTGCTCTCAAATATTATATAAATTATAAAACAATGTTATACTAACCTTTAAACATGGTTGGCAAAGAGTCTAAAAATGTGATGAAGTCTTCATTTATATTTGGGGCACACAAAATCTCTCTCGGTGTGACACTTTTATCGTTGCACGCGTCCTCTATCGTCTAACACTGCCCGCATCTTTATGCAACGCGTAGAGTCCATATGGTTATGCCTGAAATCGATAGGCCTACCACGACCACGATTATACTTTACATTCTGATAAGCCTTAGGCTTCTCTCCTTGTCACTGCAAAACCCCTAACTCATCACAACAGCGTCAACACAATTTTGAGCACTACGTATCTTCAAAACTAACGTGATTTTTTAATTATAACAATACTGATAACATGGCCTTAGGCTTCTCCTTGTCACTGCAAATTCATTTATCATTAAAGCTTTATTAATTCCACCAAATTTAGTTGATAAAAAAAGAAAACAATCCATTAGCAAAAATAAATAAAAATTAAACAATCAAAAGTTAGGTTGCATGGAATCGGAAACAAATACGTGGAAACAAAACGTTACGTAGAAACGTGAAATTAAAAAAACTAGAAATGGAAACGTTTTATAAACGTCTATAATATATATATATGATTAATTAACCTGTAAGTTTATTTTTTTTGTTTGATTTATCTAAGAGAGAAAATAAAGTAATATAAATGTTAATTTTTGTTGGTACATTTTATAAAAATTCTAATCAATAATTAAAAAACTAATACATGTTATCATTCAATAAAACTATGGAGCTGACTTTAAAATATAAATTAATAAACATGTAATCACTAACATCAAATGACAAATAGTTATTTTTTCGTGTTTCCAATCAGAATTGCGAATTTCCAAATAAAAAACGCAAGTTTTCATCGTGTTTCCAAAATGAAATTTCCAAAAAACGCGTATCCAAAGAGTTTCCTCAAGTTTCCGATTCCGAAACGTTTCCGAAACAGGAAACGGACCTTGACCAGAGTTTCCATGCAACCTAGATCAAAAGGCACGATATTGAAAAATAAAGTCTCTCACAAAAAAAATATTTTAATAGTTTTTTTTTTGAAACTTTGAGAAATCCATGTCAGATTCTTTTCAATGAAAAGTTTTGGTATAAATTTCTCAAGTCTTTAAAAAAAGTTTCTAATTAAACATTAAGGTCCCGATTGGGTGAAAGCTCTGTGGGATTAATAGTCTCTAAATCCTATTTTTTTACCAATTGTCTGTGTGTTTTTAAAAAATTTATGATTCTAAATTTTTAAAAATCATTTTTCTCCTTTTTCATTGATTTTGCTAAAAGCCTTATATTTACATGAAGTTGAAAGCCTCATTTACGTGTCAAATATTCTCCTACCGTTGTTTTTTTTCATTATCCGCACATAGAAGAGAAAGGTAACAGCTTTCAGTGAGAAGTTAATTTGGGCCAAAGGCCTTTAGAATGAAAGGCCCATTAAAAGCGATGTAGAACCTAGGTTATAAATAAAAACTTCGTCTTTGATTTAGCCGCAAGTTATTCTTCACTCCTTGTTATAAAAAAATGCGATTGTTATGGTTAAGAAGTTAGCATTTAAGGATACCTTGATCTAAGTTGCTTGACTATGGAAATGTTTGATGACACCTTGATCTAAGTTGCTTGACTGTCTTCTTCTTCGTGGTTTAGAGTAAGGTAGAGAGTAATGTTGAGCTCTGATTGATTATTTTTCCTGACTGTAATCATGTGACATGCCACGTTTTCAAGTCCTATCATGTGGAAAATCTTGGCCCATTGTCTGAGAAGCAGCTTTCTCATTAATCAATACTTTAGATGTTATGTTTTTCTTGTGGTTTCTGTGACTTATGTTTTCATTATTTTTGTGCTGCTCTATGATGATTCTATTGCTTTAACCACACTGAAAAGAAGGGCTAAGAACTTGATTTAAGACAAAGAAGAGAGTCTTTTTGAGGTCTGCATTGCTTGATGACTCTTTGATCTAAAGTGCTTGAGGGGATTTTTTTTCCTTCGTGTTTTAGATCAAGTAAGAGAGCAGTGTTGATCTTTATTAGTTTAAACTTTGAAGAACCTTATCATCTTCCCAAGCTCTCACATGTGGAAGCTTTTGGCCCATTATCTGAGAAGCAGCTTTGTAATCTTTGGTCTTTGTTATTTGTTGCTACTATCATTCCATTTTTGATCTTGTTTCTTAAATTTCTCAATGATAGTTTTAAACCACCCTGAAAGTGAGCATGGGTTTGCATACCTTTTTTGTTTTTCTTCCTTGAGCTCGGGTTTGCGTGATGACTGATTGATGTAACTGTCCACTCCTTTCTTGGTTCGAGTCGTTAGCTTTGGCCCATTGATTATGAACTTAACAAAACCTCTTAGATGAT
Organism: Moricandia moricandioides; assembly: GCA_905132885.1. Lineage (NCBI taxonomy): Eukaryota > Viridiplantae > Streptophyta > Magnoliopsida > Brassicales > Brassicaceae > Moricandia > Moricandia moricandioides. The sequence continues at coordinate 55,339 of CAJHQQ010000789.1, forward strand.
GCTCGTAACAAGTCTAGTTTCTAGCCTTATAGGGTATCCTGTAGAAGCAGATGAGTTCACCATAAAGATGGTTACTCTTGAAAGTAAGGGCTGACTGCACCAAGATATCTAAATCTCTCTGGGGAAGATTAAAGTTAATACTATTATATAGAAAATAAAATAAAGCAGATGAAAAGAGAAGCTGGAAGAAAACTATAAAGCTCTTACAGAACCTTTAAATTTTTATTTATCATCACAAAAAGAAATTTTATGAAACCCCAAATTACGATAACTTATTAACAGCATGAGAGAGCTCACAACAAAACTGTAGATGAAAAGCCACATCACAGAGCCAAACTTTCTTTTATAAATTCTATGAAGACAACTTCAGAAACACTTTTTGATACCATACAATCCCTTCTACATAGAAATTACAACTTGTATTTGAATTATAGCATATATTCAAGTTTTGACACAGGTAAATTCATCATCATCTGAAAGACACATAGCATCAAACTTCTCAATGCTTTCAAACATACCACAATCTTGTTGAATGTGAGCTTTAGAAGATGTTGCGGAATACTTTATATCAAACCTAAGATCCTCTATATGGTCTACACAGCCATAAACTCTATTAGTCCTAGGACTTCAATACTTTGGAGATCGTTTGTATGGGGGTTGAAGTACAAAACATAAAATGGATATATGATTTGAGAAGTATGCTGCGACGAGAAAACAAATTCACCTGAAGCAGTCACTCCAACTATGGCAATATGATCCCAACCACCAATTTTATTCTCCGGTTAAGTATAGATATATCTGGACAATTCTTGTTTCTCGACATTCTCTAGAACAAGCAACTCAATGGTTATGGAACGATACTTCCATTTAATAACACCTAATTTACCTTTGTAGTTTACTAGTTTAGTAAATGGACAAGAGAGAAATGATTTTGCGTTGTCAATAAATATAAATTTCTCAGACCTAAGGGCATCATTAAACCAGGTTTCTAAAGAGGTTTTTAGTGGTGGATCCCACAGTGGAGCTCACTTTTTTGTAAAAATCAGTTGCCAAAAGTGCCAAATAAAAATTGATTGTGAGAGAGTTTTTACACTGTTTGCGGGCTCCACTAATACGTGGTGGCCCGCAATTGGTTAGTTTTTTTTTTTTAAATCCGAAAAAAAAGAAAAATCGGAAACCCACCACTACAAGAAAACTAAGCTTTTACTAGGAAAATTTACTAGGAAAATAGTTCCTCGTAAAATTACTACGAGTTTACTTCGATTTTACGAGGAAACCAGTTTTCCTCGTAAAGTTCTCGTAACCTTACGAGAAAAAGGTTTCCTCGTAAATTCGAAGTAACCTTACGTGTCTATTACGAGGAAAATGTCATTTTCCTCGTAAACTCATAGTAACTTCTCTCCTCGTAAAGTCCTAGTAATAGTTTACTAGGAACTTAGGAGGAATGATTTTGTTACTACGAAATTAAGAGGAAATGGATAGAAAATATCGAATTTAAATCAAAAACGTGTTTTGTACTTACTTTTCCTAGCAATTTCCTAGTAAATTCTCAGATTCGAAAATTCCTATAAATACCACCATATGTGATTCATTTGAAACACACCAAAAAAAAAATCAGCTATAAGCTTAATCAAACACAAAAAAAAATGTCCGGTCCGGGAAATATTTTCGAGTTGCGGAAGTGGATGTATTCACACAGAGATAATAACGGGAGGGTGACGAAAGAATTTCTCGAAGGGTTGGAGACGTTTATGCATCAAGCAGATTCTACACCACTCACGCAGGAAAGTGGTAAGATGTTCTGTCCTTGTCGGAAATGTTGCAATACCAAATTAGGCCCTCGTGGAAATGTTTGGAAGTATTTAATAAATAGAGGTTTCATGCCATATTATTATATATGGTATCAACATGGAGAAGATGCTAGTTGTAGGAATGAAGGTAGCAGTAGTAATAGCAATTTTCAGATTGAACCGGTTGAGCATTTGCGTAATGAAGGTAGCAGTAGTAATAGCTATCATCACCAAGAGGAACAAATGGTAAATGGGTGATGAGAATTTCTAATTTTTTTATAAATATTTAGAAAATTTAGTTAAATATATATTTATCAAAAAATTAAGATATTTTTGAAAACAATGATTCATTAAAGGTAAATTTGAAAATTGATATCAAATTTATGATAGAAATTAAATTTATCCTTGTTTTTTATGAATTTGGATTTCTAAATAATAGTTTGCTCAAAAAAATCCAAACCGGATTACATATTGATCACCGGGTTTACGGGTTTGGGTCGGTTTCAAAACACTGCTCGTGCCTGGAGGATACACTTAAGTTTTAGACCAAAGAGTGTCTCTTCTTCCCTCATCATATCTTTCTCGCCTTTTCTCCACCAGAATTGTCTCAACTCTCTTCTGTTTCTTCATTGCAAACACCCAATAAAACATGGAGAACCTAACCCTAGTTTCCTCTTCAGCTTCTTCCCCAAAGCTCTTAATCAGATGTAATTTCACTTCCTTGCCTAAAACCCCAGTAGGGTTCTCGCGCCGGACTCCTAGAATCATCCTCCGTTGCTCCAAAACCTCTGCCTCCGCGCAATCTCAATCTCCGGAGAACGTTGGAGAAACTGGTTAGTTCGCACTTCCACTCGATACCCATCTGTGATTGAGAAGAAAGCTTACGACTTGCTTTATCTTTTGTTAAACCCATTAATTGTCTGATTTAAAGTTTGGATCTTTTTTTTTTTGCAGTGGTTGTGAAGCAAAGGAGCAAAGCTTTTGCGAGTATTTTTTCTTCGAGTCGTGATCAGCAGACAGCCTCTGTTGCTTACCCTAGTGCAGCAGTTCCACCACCGTCTTCATCATCAACAACCATGTAGTGTTACTAATCATTCTCTTGGTTACATCAGCTTGTTTTGAGGAATGTGTTTTGTTTGATTCTTGCTTGCTAAAAGCATTTCTTAATCTGCTTTCTATGTATGTAGAGGATCGCCACTTTTTTGGATTGGTGTTGGGGTTGGGCTATCAGCTTTGTTCTCATGGGTGAGTAGTATGATGATTAGTTTTAATTTCCTTTCCCTCTATTTATATTCCTCTTTGCTACAGTATCAAAGAATGTATATCTAACTTTTTTTTCTGATGGATTTACAGGCTACTTCAAACTTAAAGGTATCAGTTACTAGCCCTTTGTTTTGCCCTCTAATCTCTTACAGAACTATAGTTTATTATGTTATCTTGGGTGTAGTGCTTATATATCTGAAATAGTATTCATTAAATTGGTTATTGTAACAAGGTGAACTGTTTGATCACACTTTTTGAACTATAAATTTATGCACGGCATCATTTACTTCTCTTTTCTTTTGACTAGTCACTTGATTTCTAGATGGAAAGTTTGATATAGTCTACACACCGCTAAGGTTTTAGTTATGCAGCTCAGATATATACACCTATAATCATTTTCATAACTATAAGGGTTTAGTTGCAATATATTTCACGTTCTCAATGCTTTCTCTATTCTCTAACTTTTTTTTTTGCTCACTGTGGATATTTTTTCTTTGGTTTTAGAAATATGCAATGCAGACAGCTATGAAGACAATGATGAACCAGATGAACACGCAGAACAACCAGTTTAACAACCCTGGATTCCCGACAGGATCAGGATCACCTTTTCCGTTTCCATTTCCTCCTCAAACAAGTCCTACTTCCTCGCCGTTCCAATCTCAATCCCAGTCTTCAAGTGCTACTGTTGATGTAACAGCGACAAAAGTAAATACACCTCCTTCGACTAAGCCACAGCCTACGCCTATAAAGAATATAGAAGTGGATAAGCCAAGTGTTGTTTTAGAGGAGAACAAAGTCAAGAAAGAAGAAAAGAGCTACGGTAGATTCTATTCTGTTTCAGAAATCAGCCTCATACTTTGAGCTTCTTGCTTTCACATTTTCTAAGCTTCTAATTTGGATGTTGCTATAACTGTATGATACAGCCTTTGAGGATGTTTCCCCCGAGGAAACTGCTAAGGAAAGTCCATTTAGCAACTATGCAGAGGTCTCTGAAACCAATGCCCCCAAAGAAACTCGCTTATTTGAGGATGTAAGTTTCTTTTTCTTATGCATCTGCACAGCACACCAAGTGGGGATGTTAAAAATGACGTCGTGTGGCTAACCTAGGAGGTTTCTGTGTTCTTTCATTTCGTCTTTGGGTAAAGGTTTTGCAAAATGGAGCTGCTCCGGCGAATGGTGCCACTGCTTCAGAGGTTTTTCAATCTTTGGGTGAGTGAATAGATAGCAGTTTTCATCACTGGCAGTGCACTCTGCTTGATTCATGATTAAGGCTAGAAATTTCCAATTTATTATATGATTAAATCTTAACGTTTTAGATTGACTCCTTTGTCTGTGCATTGTTTACAAAGGCGCTGGCAAAGGAGGGCCAGGCTTGTCTGTAGAAGCTTTAGAGAAAATGATGGAAGATCCAACAGTTCAAAAGATGGTTTACCCGTAACTCATCTTCCCTACCACACATTTAAATGCTTCTCTTAAGTTTATTTTCAAATCTGGTTTCTAAGTTGGTAACATTGCATGTATGAATTCAGACATTTGCCTGAGGAGATGAGGAACCCTGAAACTTTCAAATGTAAGTCTGTTAATGTTTAATCCTATTACTGTTATCTTTGTTCTCAGTATTGACCTTTTTTGAATGGAAGGCTTGAACTAGTCACATGAGGTTGATCCAATACTGATTTAGGATTCAGTTGATAATTATCTGATCCACTTTCTATGATTGTAACTTGTGTAGGGATGCTTAAAAATCCTCAATACCGTCAACAGCTACAAGACATGTTGTAAGCTCCAGTTACACATTGATTCCTTTCCATTGCTTTTAAGAGTATCTCTAAACTCTACATTTAAATTTACCCTTGTTTTGTTTGGTTTTCATGGGGTTAGGAATAATATGAGTGGGAGTGGTGAATGGGACAAGAGAATGACAGAGACCTTAAAGAACTTCGACCTGAATAGTCCTGAAGTGAAGCAACAATTCGGTAAGCAAACAACCCCTAATAAAACAAAAATCTCAGTTGTGACTTGGGGCTCAGTACTGAAGGTATTGAAACGATGTATCAGATCAAATAGGACTGACTCCAGAAGAAGTCATCTCTAAGATAATGCAGAACCCTGATGTTGCAATGGCATTCCAGAATCCTAGAGTCCAAGCAGCGTTGATGGAAGTATGTTTTTCTCATTCACTTGAATAAAAACACTATTATGTTTTTTGTAATTGTTGTTCTTGTTGCAGTGTTCAGAGAACCCAATGAACATCATGAAGTACCAAAACGACAAAGAGGTAAAACACTCAAATCTTCTGCTACCTGGGTTCTGCATTGAAAACATCTCAAAGTTAAATCATTTTTGTAAGAAATTTGAGGGTTTTTTTGTTTGACTGCAGGTAATGGATGTGTTCAACAAGATTTCTCAGCTCTTCCCAGGAATGACGGGTTAACAAAGCTCACGTCTTTTGGTTTTGATCTTCGTTGGATCAAATCTCATGTCTTTCTTTAGCTTTGTAGGAACAAAAAGAGAAACAATGTTTCTTTGTTATCACAAAGATGCTTTAAGTTTTGCTCAGAACAGAGAGACCCATATATTGCGATGTGTAGTTGTATAAACCAAACATATTCATCTATATCGAAACAACGTTTGTGGCACTGTTCGTTTAAGTGTCGTTGCCACATGTTTTTCGTTTTGATGTCGTGTGACTGATCACTGGATCCGATTAGAAAGTAGTCAAGGGTGTGTTTGGAACCAAGATTAATTTAATATTTTAAGGTGTTAATAGTTAATATAAAAATATTGGCAATTCTATCGGCAATTGTTTACCAAAATATATCTAAATTTTTTTTTTGTCCCTAAAATAATATTTAAAAAAAATAATTAAGATAAAATTTTATTAAAAGATGTAAATATATATTTATATCTAGAATTATCGAATGTGGTATCAAAGGTAGGTTTAAAAATAAAAAAATAAAATAAAAATTATTATTTTTTAAAATAAATAAATTCTTTTTTTCTTAGGTCTATTTTTGGTCTACATGAGAAATTTTCCCAAATTTTCTTTTTGGTCAAATGGTAATTGTTTTTCTATGCAATTAAAGATTTCAAATCCACACGTTTTTTCATGACTAACAGTTAATGGGCCAAAAGATTTTATATGGTTGAAGGCCCAAAATAATGAAGCCTGGAACAGAAAATTCCAATCGTGTAAGAACCTTGTTGGTGGATTTGGGTTGTCTGACGTCACTGAGAGAGAGCACAACGAGAAGATACATTAATTACTGTATTTTAATTTTTAACCTCAAAAGTAATAGGTAATTATGAAAGAAGATCCCGAAAAAAGAACTGACGTGGCAATATCTTGACCGTTTAATGATATTGTGGGTCCCTGACTCTTGTGGTCAAAAACAGCGTTCTCCCACTTTCTCGTTTGTCTGAAAATTTGTAGCGTTTCCCGGAGAGGTTTTGTATACGTCGGTGGTTGTTAATCGCGCGGGAGGGGAGATTGGCGCGTGTAACTGAAACTCTTTCGCTCCGTCGAATACCTTTCTGTCTCCGACGACCACGAGTGACGGAGTCGCCGGTGAGTTATTTTTTCACTTGGAATTTGTATTACCCTCCTGTCTCTTGAGATACTCCTTTCTCGCTTATGAAGTTGTTACTAATAGATTTGATATGTTTAACGATAATGACAAGTTTTGATTCTAGTGACAACAATTGATAAAGTTTAGTTTTTTTTCTCTTTGTCTATCTTACAATGTCGTTTGAGTTAGGTAATGTAATATGAAGAGGTTTTTATCATCGACATTGGAATAACAACTTGTTTAGTTTCATCAGTGATGAAAGAGTTTCTCTTTTGGTGATTTATTGGTTTTTAACATTCTTTAGGGTTTTCTTGAGAAGACTAAGATGAAGCCTCTAATTAAAACTAAGGATACTAAACTCTCAGCAGCTTCGAGAGCAGCAATGAATAAAGTTTTAGACAGAATCAGTACTCGTGGCTCCCGTGGCAACAAGAAGGGAGATGATAGTGCACAGAACGTTGATTCCGCAAAGGTTAGTGGTTTCTATTCATGGCAAGAACATTGTTGTTTTTTATTACATGGGAAGAACATTAACTTTAGTATTCTCATTGTAGCTGGATAAGGGGAAGCAAACCGTAACTGATAACGTTCTAGAGGACAGGGAATGTGGTCAGTTTGGTGTCTGTGATGATGAAATGAATGATTCAGACTGGGAAGACTGTCCAATTCCTAGTCTTGGCAAATCTGTTGATGCGTACGTTGATGACACCAAAGAGTTAACCATAGAACTTGAAGATCTGCCGCCTGATACGAAGAGACAAAAGAACACTTACCGTGCAACAGCAGAAGACAAGGTATGTTCTGCTTAAGAAAATCTCACGTATTCTATATGGTTACTTTACCTAAGAAAAATTGTGTATTTTCGTAAAGGAACGGGCAGAACTTGTCCACAAGGTTCATTTGCTCTGTCTGCTTGCAAGAGGGAGGATAGTTGACAACGCTTGTAATGATCCCTTGATTCAGGTTAATACATTGCTTCTCTTGTGACTACAGTGTTAGCCTGTTGTTATGCTGTAATTTTTCTTATAGCTTTGCTAATTTGATGCGCAGGCTTCCTTGCTTTCCCTTCTACCATCATACTTAACAAAAGTATCAAATCTCGAGAAAGTGACGGTTAGGGATATAGCCCCTCTTCTTCGCTGGGTATGGCTTTAGTGATCTGTAGCTTTTCCTTATGTTTTTCTGATGGAAAGTTGAGTAACTTTTCATGGCTCAAATTGTAGGTTCGTGGAAACTTTGCTGTTAGGTGTACTCCCAGTTCTGAGAAATCTTTTCGTACGTCTCTAGCATTTGCTCTTGAATCTCGTAGAGGCACGTCTGAAGAGGTAAGCTTGTGATGAGATGTATGTCAATTACCTTATTTATTATTTGGTTACCTGTGTTGTGGATTTGAAATTTATAAAGAAGTTGGTTTACCTTTTCCTAAGTTCCTTGAATCTCTCTATGTGAAGATTCCTTTGTTTGTTTTATCCAAAGTTGATCCTCCTGTTAGGAAAGTAACGTTCTATAGGAAACTCATGGGATCTTTTTGCAGCTTGGAGCATTGGCCGTTGCTTTGCTCAGAGCATTAAAGCTTACAACTCGGTATGTGATACTTGTTACTTTCGCCACAAGATAGTATTCATATTTGGTTTCTGTTCTTGATTTGAATCTGTTTTTTTTGCTGTGTATCAATGATACTGATGCAGCGTGGATCATTACTTATAGCTTTAGTTTTAATTATTTTCTTTATCTTTTCTTTCTTTATATAAACACTAGTTTTCTTAATATTAGAAAGATAATGATTCAAGACTTTAGGATAGAAGGTTAGATCGTAATCCCTAAGGACTTTGGTCTTTTCTCACTAGTATAATAGTGAGCTCTTGATTTGTAAGAGACACTATTCTTGATTTATAAAACCGAAGCTTTGCTTTCTAAACCCTTGTTTTCAGCTAGATCATTGGTGATCTCAACGCATTGAAGTTCGTAGACTCTTTTGGGCATTCTTAGACTAAACAATTGCGTCTACACCTATCGGTTACTACATCAGATACCATGTCTTAAGTGGCTCATGAGGGCTCTATTCTCCACTTCTATTTGGCTTGATAGTTAGCTCCATATTGTTTGTTGTCATTTGATGTTTTGCTTTTCAATATTAATCTGTCAGATAGTTATTTATGGTACCACATTTTTGAAGTGTTGCAGATTTTGAGTGTACCTATGGCTTAGTATGCCAAGCTTGTTTTGAGTTTCTGGACTAATTTGAGTTTCACAGGTTTGTGTCTATCCTTGATGTTGCCTCCTTAAAACCTGGGGCCGATAAGGATGAATCTCCAGGTCAAAACAGAGCTAAAATGAAGCATGGGATATTCACAAACTCAACTCTTATGGTACCTAAACAGCTAGCCATCTCATCACACCCAAACAAATCCTCTTCCAGTGTTGAGAATAAAAGTCTCTGTGAAACCTCTGAGCCTCAGCATGAGAACCCCCTGGGTTCTGATCAGTTGCCAGACAATAAGGTCAACTCATCCTGTGAAACAGGAACGTCCAGCAAATCTGACGGAACAAGGAGAAAAGGAGATGTTGAGTTTGAGATGCAGTTAGCCATGGCTTTGGCTGCAACTGCAACTGTAAACAACCAACAGAGTTCTGAAGTAACCGATAAAAAGAAAAGTCGAGAAATAACAAAAACAAGTGATGGCTTGTCAGTTTCTGACCAAGTAATGTCCACAGCTATCGGTTCTAAGAAAGTGGATTCTCCTGTTTGTTGGGCTGAGGTGTACTGCAACGGAGAAAACTTGGATGGTAAATGGGTCCATGTAGATGCTGTCAATGGAATGATAGATGCAGAACAAAATGTAGAAGCTGCTGCTGCTGCGTGCAAAATGTTTCTTAGATATGTTGTCGCCTTCGCTGGTGGTGGAGCCAAAGATGTCACTCGCAGGTTTTCTGTTTCTTTTTGTTCGTTTTCTTTTGCCTTAAACAGTTTCTGTTTCTAGATAGTTGTCTTTACATCTAGTTCCTTTGATCCAGGTACTGTACAAAGTGGCACACGATTTCATCCAAACGGGTGAATTCATTGTGGTGGGATATGGTATTAGCACCGTTACGAGAACTAGAGGCAGCCGGAAGCTTTATTCCTCTTGCTAACAATGCTTGCTCAAGTAGCTCGTCCTTTGGTATGAGGAGTGCTGTTGAAGATATCGAGTTAGCTACTCGAGCACTTACTGAGCCTCTTCCCACTAACCAGCAGGTAGATTTGGTGTAACCTTAAAACAAGTTGATAGCTCATAGCTTATAGCTCATGTTTCACTTAAACTGATGGGTCCTTTCTTAATTTTGCAGGCCTATAAAAGTCATGAACTCTATGCTATTGAGAAATGGCTTCACAAGAACCAGATACTTCACCCAAAAGGTCCGGTTCTGGGGTTCTGCGCTGGTCATTCCGTTTATTCTCGGACCTGTGTGCAGACTCTTAGAACTAAAGAAAGTTGGCTTCGTGATGGGCTTCAACTTAAGGCCAATGAAGTTCCCTTGAAGGTATCAGTGTTCTTTTCTCTCCCTGATGATTATCTTTATTCATGTATCCTCTTTTTCCGGTTTGCTAATCAGCTCTTGAAATCTACTATCACCTAGATTCTTAAGCGTAACGCAAAGATTAGAAAGGTAAAAGATTTTGGAGATGGGAACAAGGATAGTGAAGATGGTTCTCGGTGCATGGAACTATACGGGAGGTGGCAAACGGGACCATTGTGTCTCCCTCATGCTGTAAATGGAATTGTGCCTAAGGTAAAAGCACCTTCATCTCTGTCTTGTTTATTCGTTTCAAGGGAATATGTAGACATAAATTCTGTAATATCTTCTGTTATGTATGTGTGTGCTTACAGAACGAGCGTGGTCAAGTTGATGTCTGGTCTGAGAAATGTCTACCACCTGGAACAGTCCACTTAAGGTTTCCTCGAATATTTTCGGTTGCTAAGAGATTTGGAATAGATTATGCACCTGCAATGGTTGGTTTCGAGTACAAAAGTGGACGTGCTACTCCTGTTTTTGAAGGTATTGTGGTCTGTACCGAGTTCAAAGATACAATCCTCGAGGTAAAACTCATATTACCATCTGAACACACATAGTTTTATGGTCTGAATATGTTTTTGAAGGTATTGTGGTTTGGTTAGGCATATGCAGAAGAACAAGAAAAGAGAGAAGAAGAGGAGAGAAGAAGAAATGAAGCACAAGCAGCTTCGAGATGGTATCAGCTTCTTTCGTCTATCTTAACCCGTGAAAGATTGAAAAACCGTTACGCTAATAACTCAGAGGATGATGTTGTGAAAACGAGGAGTTTGGAAACAGAAACAGAGACGGTCGTTAGGGTGGAGAATGTAAAAACACCTAAAAAGCACGGAGGGGTTAAAAGAGGAAGGTCAGGAGGGAGAAAGAGTCGTGGTGAAGATGAAAACCATGGAGATGAACATGAACATGTGTTTCTTGATGAGCAAGAAACCTTTGATGAGAAAACCTCTGTAAAAACCAAACGCTGCAAATGTGGCTTTTCTGTCCAAGTTGAACAAATGTAAACGATTGTTTTTTTGGAGCTTTTTAGTATCATCTGATCTTTTTGTATTCAGCTTTTGGATAATCAGTAACTGATAAAACAAAGACTGAAAAAGAGTTAATTTTTACTATTCATGTTCTATTCTGTTCATTTTCTTTTATCACAACTGTATAAATTAAATCACATTTGGTCAATACTCAATAGTATGGATTTCCTGAGAATCCATTATTATCAACTAAACTACTGGTTGTGACATACTATCCACATTTCAAAATAATTTATGTTTTCAAAAAAGTTGTTTCAAAAAATATATTTTCTCTTCTCAATATTTTTATTAATAGTAGTTAAATTTTGTAAAAATTAATTGTCTTTATTAACTTCTATTTAAAAGTTGTGAAAAATAGTTAATTACAAAATGTAGTTATAACTAAGATTTAATATGTTTTATTAATATGTGTGAAAGTTTTAAAACATCAAAATGGAAAGAGTATGCAAAATATGTAACATGTTGCTTCAATAAGAACAAAATAAAACATGAAAAAAAAAACTTTAAACTGATCTCTCAACTTACAAAAGTCTAACTTGAAAGTATAAGTCGATCCATATAATTCTCAATAATTAGTAAGTCGATTCATGTAATTCTCAATTCTTTTGAATAAATCCACATAATCTCTATCTTAAATCTAGCTGGAAATATTATTTTCATATAGAATGGACAAGGTATTGAGAAACTCCTAACAATATTCTTTTCTTCCTAAACATAGTACATCCCAAGATGTCTTTTAAATATCACCAGTTCCACTAGACTAACCCATGGTCGATCATACTTAAGTTATACAATACATTTCTGATTTTCTGCAATGTTTTAGAAAATTTGAAATTTCAGGTTTGATATCAAAAAGTCTTTCCTTTTGAGATTTTAGTTCCTCCAAACTTAAGGAAAAAATTGAGCCACGTGTACAATTAGAACTCACTCATAAACGCCCCTAATAACTGCTAAATAGTTGTTGGGAGTTGTGAATTTGTGATTTTGTAATCTTCGGTGGTCCAGATAAAATATCTCCCATCAGAAATTCAATGTGACATTAATTTTTATATAAAAAGTTAAATTATATACTTATTATCAATTGATTTTAGATTAGAAATCTATAATAAATTTAAATCTAACATGGTATAAGAATCATCTAATGTTGGGTCATTCCGTGGATGTTGTTCTAACATTTACCCATACATTAACGTGAAAGGAGTGTTAAAGAATGAAACTAATCTCATATCGGTAACTGAAAAAATAATTAAATAATATATAAATGGTTAAAGTCAATCCATTTATGATCAATTAATTTTAAATTAGAAATCTATTTACGATACTGGTATAGTTTTTGTCAATTAGAAGGTTCATAATAGTGACCAGAAAGACATGTAGAGGTAGGTACCAAAATTTAGTTTTAGAAAAAAAAGCACGTTGAGAGAGCTAGCTAACTTATTTCGTGTGGACCAAATTTTAGCAAAAAAAGACAAAAAAACTAATTTCGTGTGGATGATAAAAAATGTCACCTGTGAAAAAAATTGGAGACTATACTGATAGGGATTGAATTATATAGTGATAATGATATATCTTTTGTCAAATACAGTACCTATCCCTGTGCAGAAAAGAAAAACAGTACCTACCCTCAACTTATAATAACATTTATAAATCATCTCGTAAAAACAAAATAGTGCTTTTGAAACACAACTTATACTAATGCATTATCTAGAAGTTACGTGCCAGCCATAAAGGTTTCTTTCTCAACGAAACATTGTTTCGCTAGCTTATGAGTAGGTCTCGACATTTGGGTATTCGGATCGGGTTTGGGTTAGGTCTTCTAGAATTCGGGGTCTTTAGATCTTAGATAGTTAGACTTGGGTAATTAGAATTTGTCGGTTCGGATCATGTTGAGTCCGGATTGGTTCGAGTCTTAGATAATTGGACCTAATAGGGTAATTAGAATTTTCTAAGTCGGGTTCGGTTCGAATCCAGGTCGAGTTCGGTTCGGATCATGCCGAGTCCTATTCGAAAATTACCCAAAAACACAAAAAAAAAATCTGAAAATATTTAAAATTCTCAAAATATCCAAAATTTTACCTAAAATTGATCCGAAGACATGAAAATACCTAAAATTTATTCTATTACTTGAACAATATTTTTAAAAATCTAAAATTTTACATATAACCAAAAACTATACCAAAAAACTCAAACCCCAAACCCCAAACTTTTAAAAAATATTCTTAACACCAAAAATATACTAAAAACACCCATATATATTTAATATATACTAGAAGTTTTGGTTATTTCGGATACTCTATTGGGTCTCGGGTTCGGGTCGGGTCCAAGACCCGCATGTCCTCCACAATAAGACCCAATGGAGTAAAATGACATTACTCGTACCCGACCCGAACCGGTTTTTTCGAGTCGGTTCCGGTTCGAGTTTTCGGGTGTGGGTAAAATGCTCAAACTTATTTATGAGCAGCATTGTTCTTTTCTCTTGAAACAAAAAAGTGCTTACCATATACTTTTTGTAAGATCACATTATGGCTAAGAAGTTGCTTCTGCTTTTTTTACTTATCATCTTAAGCCTACATGCGTATTCTGGCTCTGTTGTTAAGTTTCTTCCTGGTTTCGAAGGTCCTCTCCCTTTCGAGCTTGAGACCGGGTTTGTCTTATTTTTCATATCATATTTATTGTTTTTTGCTAAAAGAATGGAATAAAACCATAGATTAGATCAATTGTTTGTGAATGAAGGTATATTGGTGTTGGTGAAGAAGAGCAAGTGCAATTGTTTTACTACTTCATTAAATCTGAGAAGAATCCAAAAGAAGATCCTCTTCTTGTCTGGTTAACTGGAGGACCTGGCTGTTCTTCTGTCACTGGTCTCTTTTTTGAGAACGGTAAAAAAATATCAAAAGACTATCAATTATGTTTTGTAAATATCAAAAATTACCAATTAGAAATCTGCGGTTCAACTGGTTTGTAAAACAGGGCCTGTGACATTTAACACTGAGGAGGGTTACCGAGGTAGAAAACCCACCTTGCTCTCTACAACACATTCATGGACAAAGGTAACACTAAACAAATGCCTTTTTATATTGCTCTTTTCTATTAATATATGTGTGTTGTTTATAGTATAATTGATAGTTGTTTGTAGGTGGCAAACATAATTTTCTTGGACCAGCCTGTTGGTACTGGCTTCTCCTATTCAACAACTCAACTTTTTGATACACCTAGTGACTCAGGACAAGCTAAGCAGATCCATGAATTTATTCGCAAGGTTAAGTAATAAAAGAGAAGATGAATTTAAATGTGCATGAATGTAGAAAAACAAAAGTGGCTAACTATCACATACTAAGCTCTGACCTAAGTCCGACTCTTCACAAAGCTAGCTTATATATATGACTTTATAAATGCACTGGTTAAATCTCATTCCTAACCATTGATATAACAGTTCTTGAAGCATTCATCTTTTTCTGAATAGACATTCTCTTATTTTTAGTGTGTGTTTTTTTTTCGGTGCAATATTTAGAGTGTGTTTTTGTTGTTGTACAGTGGTTAAGTGAGCATATAGAGTTTATATCGAACCCTTTTTATGTCGCTGGAGATTCATATTCTGGTAAGATTATTCCGGCCACCGTTCAAGAAATCTCCAATGGTATGTGTCTTTTTCATCTTTTTCTTTATTTTTTTCTCCCTCTCTTGGTATATATATTGTTTATTTTGATTAGTTTTTCTACATGGTGATGACAGGAAATGATCTTGGGCTTAAACCTCAAATAAATCTTGAGGTTTGTACTTGGCTGCTTCTTACGTTATACAACACAATTTGTCCAGCAAACATTGACGATCCTTTTTTAAAAAAAATATATTTTCTCTCAACAATAGGGTTATGTGCTAGGCAATCCAGTAACAGACATCGAATTTGATCAAAACTACCGCATTGCATTTGCTCATGGAGTGGCATTGATTTCTGATGAACTTTACGAGGTAATATATCACATATGCAGAAATGGAGTTAGATAACAAACAACCTACAAAACTCCTTTTTTTTTTGTAGTCGTTGAAGAGAAGTTGCAGAGGAAACTATGACAATATAGATCCACATAACACAGAGTGCTTGAAACACTTTGATGAATATAACAAGGTATACAAAGATCATAATAGTTGTATCATAAAGATAGAAGTTTTGAGTTTTCACACATTTTAAAAATATATTTACAATACTAAAAGTAACTCTCTTCTAATACCATCATTTAAAAAAATCATTTTATTTCAATAGTAGTTATCTTAATTAATATGAGTAAAATGATAAACAAACTAAAAATTGCGTCGAAACACACGAAACTTCATTTTTGTGAAACTGAATAAACGTTCAAATAGAATAGTGTTTAACTATTCGTCAGCCAAATATCAATCAGTATATTCCAATTTCTTTTGTTGTTGTTTTTTTATTTACTTTTGCAGTGTGTTTCTGGATTAAACGTTGGTAATATTCTAATGCAATGGTGCGAGATCCCGTTGGTCCAAAGAAGATCCCTTCTCCTTGGAAACGTTTCGGCTCCATTCGACCCAGATGGATGCTATGTAAGCAATCCATCTTCTTTCTATTAATTTGTTAATGCTATGCTTTTGTTGTATATTTTGATTGATTTTGGAAAAAACTAATGTAAATGTAAAACCGTTGTGGGATATATATATATAAAGAAATACTCTAAAATAGACATAAAAAAAGTTTTTATCAATAAAATAATTTTTAAGAAGAAAAATAATCAAAATAAATTTCATTAAAAGGTGTAAATATACATTTCAAAAATAAAAAGGTGTATTTTAATTATTTTTTAAATAACTATTTTTGTAATAAAAAATTAAAAAGTTCTTATGTAACACAAGACTCGCTTTTGCACCCATTTGTAGTTCTACACAAACTCACTATCTTTCCTCTGGGCCAATGACGAGAGCGTGCGCAAAGCACTCCATGTAGTAAAGGTATATATGAAGAGTACATGAATGCGTTTTATACAATGATGGTAAAGAAAAGAAAATGTACTTTCAATATGATTTCAGGGAAGTATAGAAGAATGGGTACGGTGTTCTTCGGACAAGCCTTACGATTTCGATATCAAAAGCAGCGTACCATACCATATGAACAATAGCATCAAAGGATACAGATCTCTCATCTACAGGTTAGATTGATTTACAACTTTCTAAACCTTTTATAAATATCAAGAGTTTGTACTAAAACTCTTCTTATGGGACATTTATTTTGTGTGAATATATATATATATATATATAGCGGTGATCACGACTTGTTGGTGCCTTTCATTTCGACGCAAGCGTGGATAAGATCACTTGGTTACTCCATTACTGATGATTGGAGACCATGGATGATACACAATCAAATTGCTGGATACACTCAGACTTATGCCAATAACATGACATATGCTACTATCAAAGCAAGTCTTCTTGTCCATTGATCTTCTTAATATGAAACCTTTGTGCCCTTGTAATTAATTAGCATCGAATATATAACTGTCTTGATTTTAATTTACAGGGAGGTGGACACACACTATATTTTAAAACAAATGAAGGTTCTATCATGTTTCAGAGGTGGATTAGTGGTCAACCTCTCTAAAATTTCCCTTTTTATAAAAGAGATGTAAACCATTGTTGAATATATCTTATTGACTTATTGTAAAAGAAACATTTCGGTTTGGTTAGGTTGATAAACCGAAAAACCCAAGAATAAAGATTCTGGTGAATCCTAAACCAGTTTAGTAACTTATAGTATGGGTTTTGCAAGTCTACAAGGTGCAAGGCTGGTGCGTGGGGTTTATATTGTAGACTCAACCTCAAAGGACTAATGCCTAATATTTGGACATACACTACAATGGGTGTGTTAGGACAGTACAAGAAAAGGCTTACGGCGTGAAGCTGAGAAAAAAAAAACTACAAAGAAGATGGGATTTTAGCAAATGAATGCTATGCATAGTGAAGTTTTAGTTAGGACTAACTGAATCAGCTTAAGTTTCTCAGGGGAGCTTGGAAGATATTTTATTTTCGAGTCAGGCTCCTTCCTAAGAGATCATGGATCTGAGCGCATAAGCTGCATATAGTATCCACATATGTGTGAATGTGTAAGAGTAGTACAAGACCACATATGTACAAAAATAGAAACCAGAGACCATATGCGCTTCTCTACTTGTACATCTATTCATAAACAATACAACATCTAATTAAAGCATTTCAATATTAAAATTAGTGCTTCTTTATATGACTCCAGCTTTATACATCAAAAATATAGCGTGTTCAAAGCCGTACGTGTATGAGACTCTCGACACCGTCTCAGGAAAATATGCTACACGCCCGTAAACTGTACTTGTGGATCTCATAAGTTCATACTAAAAACGTGAAGCAGGGTTTGAAAGTTCAGATTCGTGGCTACTCTATATGTTTTTATGCAAGTGTATTCATGTGTGGGTATGTAAGTGCATAAATAAAGAACACAGATATTTGTTAATGGACTTCAGTTTCACTACATCCCCGGGATCACGCTCAGATATCATTCACTAGAAAATATCGCATCCTACAATTGTTATATGACATCCACCACTTTTATCTAGATTTTTTAATGTGTTGTAACGGATGTGAAAATAAATAGATTAAAATATTGATAAGCAATAAAGAAAGATACAAAGATTTAACGTGGTTCACCATAGGACTACATCAACGGGGAAAGATAGTACTTTATTGATGGATCAAACTCTTGTTCATTTCTCTAACTCTACAGGTTCCTTGATGTTTCAGCCTTCTGCTATCCATCAAGACTCTGTGAGCTGAGCTACACTTGATTTTTTTTGAGATTTTGGCTCCTCCAAACCTGGAAAAATTGAGCCGTGCACAATTAGCACTCACTCATAATCCCCCCTAATAACTGCTAAATTTCGATTTGATGCAACTTTGAGGTACACATTTGGTAAATTCACTCTTAAAGTTAACTTAATGGTAGATGGACCAACGTCACATTGTAAGGCCACTTCATTAAAATTTACGGTTGTGGAGACAAGAACAAACCATTTAGGGTATGACTCGCGTAAACGTACCAGTTGTGGTTCAGGTTGTAGAAGGTTGCAGTTTCATAGTTATTAAGTGGTTTGTACAACTGATACACCAGTCGGAAATTAGTGTATTTGCGAGATAATTATGACTCGTTAACTACCAAATGAAGCAATAATTTAATTATAAATGAACAATATTAACACATTATATTACATAAATATTAAAAATTATATTGTTATAATTAATATAAAAATTACATTTACAAAATTGTAGTATTATTTTTTTTAAATTACTCTTGGGGTTTTATATATGTATAAGTATATTAATGTCTAAAAGTTATAGCAAAAAAATATGTTTTGAAGTTTTATAATATAAATTATAATATATATATATATATATATAATTAGAATTTATATTAGGGTAAATCTCTCAAATAAAAGTTTTTAAAGTTTTTTTCACAAAAATAGACTCCAAAGAAAAAAATGACCAAAATATACTTTTTTATTTTGAAAATTTTAATATTTTTTTATTTTAAACTTCACCTCCAAAATTCCACCACATAACTCTAAACCCTAAGTCTAGATTAGTTAACCCAAGGGGTATAAATGTATATTTACACCTTTTAATAAAGTCTATTTTGATCATTTTTCTCCTTCAAGTTTATTTTGGTAACAAAATTTTTTTTCGTTTTATCTTAGGGTATTCCTCTTTATATTATCCTAATCTAATTTTTAATTAACTATTTTTTTATATATAGTTTTGGGGGAAATTTCAATTCGACCACAAGTTTGATACCACTTTTAAATATACCATTAATAAATGGCTATTTTCATAAATACCCTAAATTTGTGATAAAATAACATTAAGCTGATTTTTTTATATATTTATATAAATTTTATAAACTCAACCCCAACCTCTAAATACTAAACCTTAAACAATAATCATTAAAGCCTAAACCCAAATGTTAATATATTTTTGATTGATGATATTATTGAAAAGTGGTATTTAACTTGTGGTATTTTAAACAGTTTTCATAGTTTTTTTTTAATATATTTTTATTTACCTTTCCACAACCCTTCGCAACTGGAAACATTAACTACAACCAACTTTTGATTTTTAGTGGTTTGGAGCAGTGCAAAACGAAGTAAAATGTTTTTGTGATTTTTGTAAAACATTAAGAACTGCTACCAAGTGCAAATGCAGCGTTCGCGGATGGTAGCGACAAAAATACTCAAACCTTTAGTGGTATGTTTCACTTTCAAAAACATTGGCCTTAATTCTTTAATATTTCTTGCTTTTAGTTTTGGTTTTTAGATTTTGGTTTATTTTTTGATTTTCAACTTTTGGTTTTTAGATTTTAGAGTTAGATTTTTTTATTTTGGTTTGCTGCATTTTCTGGTTTTATGTATAAAAATTAATACATTATTTTAAAATAAAACAAAAAAACAAAATAAAATATTTAGAAGTTACCACTAAATTTATCAAAATATAGTGATTATTTTTTAAAAATTAAAAATTCATAAAATATTTTTAATTATTATATTTTCAAAATGTATATTATAATTAAATATAATTTAAAAATATTAATAAATTATAAAAAAATTAAAAAATACTTATAATTTTTTAAAAATTAAATGGAAATTATTTTATTTTGAAAATTAATATACTATATTGTATTAATAATATTTTTGTTTTTCTAATTTATTTTTTTCTTTATTGGGTTTAGTACTTACTAAATTTATTCATTAATTTTATTTATATAAATTAATAAGTAATTGTCTACAATTAATTAATATTATATATATATATTTCTGAATTTATTTTACAGATATTAGTCACAATTAAAATAACTTTATCTTATGTACAAAACTTGTATAAATTTTTTATATTTATGAAATATTATTTATTTAGTTATTATTTAATTAAAATATAGCATATTCAAAAAAAATAAAAGAAATTTTATTCATATTGATAGCCTAGAAAAGTGGTTTTTCTGCATAAATTAGTTAAAATTTTAAAAAAACTACTTTCCCTAAATTTTAAAAAATTTATTTATTAAAATTTGATTGGAAAATTAAATAGTTTCTGCAAAATCAAAACTTACATCTAATATTTAATTATTTTTTGAAAAAACTAAAATCTAATTTCTATTAGATAAAAATGATTTTAAAAAAAACAATGTAAAACGAGAAATAATCATCACCAAAATCTGTCGTTTATCCCAAAGGAAAACAAAAATTCATTAATAGAAACTCGGTGATAAAAAATCCAAAAAGTGATTTTAGCTTATTAAGTTTTACATTTAGCTTTAGTTAAAGTTTCACATTATTTTTATTTTACTTATTATATATTACATATTTTCTAAACATAGAAAACGTTATTGGGAGTTGTGGTTGGGAAATCTTCAATGGTACTGGTATGTGTAGTTATTGTCAATTAGAAGTTTAGAATAATCAAGTATCCCTAAAATAGAAAACAACTCATAAATACTAAAAGTTATGACACTATTTAATTCATGCCCATCCCTGCCCATCCCTAATAATAATGACAAGAAAGGTAGTACCAAAATTTCGTTTTAGAGAACATAACACGTTGACAGAGCTAGCTAACTCATTTTTTTTGCTCAAAACTTATTTCGTGTGGATGATTACGTGTGAAAAAATGTGAAACGATATTGATAGGTAATAAATTGAATAATAATTATGATCATCACCAAAGTATGTATTTTGTCCCAAAGGAAAACAAAAGTTTATTATCAGAAACTCGATGATTTAAAATCCAAAAAGTAATTTTGGCTTATTCTTTTACATTTAGCTCTAGTTAATGTTTTTTTATTAAAGCTTTAGTTAAAGTTTCACATTATTTTTTTTTACTTATTATACATTACATACTCTATTTGTTTTCATAATAAATGTCATTTTAACATTTTTTATTACATAAAAATGTCATTTTAGAATCTCAATGTAAATTATACTTACTTTCAATTTAAAAATTAACTGTAAACTACACTAATCTTATAAATAATTTTATTTATCTTAGATATTATTGATCAAATATGTGTAATTAATAACAATTTAGACATATTTTAATACTTTCTTATTTTGTGTGAAAAATGTTAAAAAAATATTTATTAAAAAATGGATGGAGTATTATCTAAACATAGAAAACGTTATTGAAAGTTGTGGTTGGGAAATCCTCAATGGTAATGGTATTAGGCCTTGGACAGATTGGTTATTCGGAGTATTTTAAAGTATCTAGATTCGGATCCTTATCTAGCGGATCCAAGTTTTTACTATCATTATCCAGATCTAGATTTCACAAATATTTGGGTATTTGATATTCTTCTAAAATTTGTAATACCGGCGGGTATCCGGATCCAAATTTAGATCCTTCAAATAAATAAAATTAATATTAAAAAATATAAAATATTAATAATAATTTAAAAATAAAAAATATATATATATAATGTTTTTAATTATTTCTATGTATACATTTACAAAATTTATATATATGATTATAGAAATAAAAATATAATAAATAAAATTAGTTTATACATATTACTATTTTTGTAATAATTATCAATAATAATTACGGATCTGGTTATCCAGACTAAAAATTCAAGATATCCAGATTCGGATTTGGTTTTGACGGATCTAACATTTTATTATCCAAATCAAAATATGTCCCCTCCAAATATTCGGATTTTCTGAGTGAATCTGGATCAGATCTCGGATAATAAATCTTAGCCCGAACTCGTATGTATAGTTATATATGCCATTAAAAGGAGATCATTTCCTTAATGAATTTTTTTTTTCAAAAATACCCTTAATTTTACAAATGATTAATAAAATTTATTAATGGTATTTAAGTCTTTCGATTTTGGGCTTGTAGATATATATTTAAGTGAATCAATAAACAATAGTTTACACCTATTTATAAATGGGCAAATCTCTCAAATAACCCTTTTGAAGTTTTTGTCACAAAAATAAACCTTAAGAGAAAAAATGACCAAAATAGATCTTTTTAATTTAAATTATTTTAATATTGTTTAAAATTTTAAAATTTTAAACCTCAACTCCAAAACCCTACCCCATAACTCTAAACCCTAAGTTTAGATTAGGTAAACTAAGGGTATAAATATATATATTTACATCATTTAATAAAGTCTATTTTGGTCATTTTTTCCTTAAGTGCTATTTTTGGGATAAAAATCTTTTTAGGTCTATTTTGATCTTTATCTCTTTATAAAATACGTTACTTTTATTTAATATAAATATTTTAAGTTTAAATATTAGACATATATATTTTAAAACTAAATTAATCAAAAAACATAATGACATCATAATATTATTTTCTTAAATTTGTGTATCACAAAATTAAATTTTAAATCTAAAATAAAAATATAAAATTTTAATAGGTTATTAATAAAAAAAATAAACTAATACTATCATATTAATAAGTTTCTTATATTATCATTTTTTATTTTTTAATAATAAAAATATCATCAAAATCATAAGTTTGTGTAATATTAAAAAATATATGATTAATTTAATAAAAAATTAAAATACTATCATATGTTTTATGTTTTATCGAATCATTGGTATCAGATCACTAGTTAATAACGAGTTTTTAAATTTTTACGAGGTTCTACCAGATTTTTAATTAATGAATTTTTCATTAAATCTGAACGAGATTATATACAAGGTACGGATCTACGGTTCAGCGGATCTGGGTCAGATATGAAAACACTTCTTAAAACTCAAAAAATTATTTTCAAAAAACTTTTAAATTATATGTTTTCTAATAAAAGGTTATAAATTCATACAAATCACTCGTGACCAAATATTTGTTCTATTTCTTTTTGCTTTGAAGAGAAAAAACAAATAATAAAAACATAAATATTCAATTGTTATGATTTGAAAAAATAATAATAGTAATTTGTAAATCAATTTTGGGTTAATAAGTAAAAACAAACTTACGTTTTTCAAGCGCGAATCAAAATCTAGTTATCAATTAAAGTCTCATAATAACGACAAGAAAGGTAGGTACCAAAATTTTGTTTTAGAAAACATAACACGTTGACAGAGCTAGCTAACTAATTTTTTTTTGGCTCAAAACTTATTTCGTGTGGATGATAAAAAATGTCACGTGTGAAAAAATGTTAAACGATATTGATAGGTAAGAAATTGAATAATGATGATGATATCTCTTGTCAAATACAGTACCTACCCTCCACTTTCTTATCTTTTTTTATAAAAAGATCTGATATTTTTTTCTAAAAAAGGCAAAAACGAGAGACTAAAAATGGCTAAGAAGTTGCTTCTGCTTCTTTTACTTATTATCTTAAGCCTACATGTGTCTTCTGGCTCTTTTGTCAAGTTTCTTCCTGGTTTCGAAGGTCCTCTCCCTTTCGAGCTTGAGACCGGGTTTGTCTTATTTTTCATATCATATTTATTGTGTTTTTTTGCTAAAAGAGTGAAATAAAAACCATATACTATATGAATTGTTTTTTTTTTGAACATATATCTCATATGAATTGTTTGTGAATGAAGGTATATTGGTGTTGGTGAAGAAGAGCAAGTGCAATTATTTTACTATTTCATTAAATCTGAGAACAATCCAAAAGAAGATCCTCTTCTTCTGTGGTTAACTGGAGGACCTGGCTGTTCTTCTGCCACTGGTCTCTTTTTTGAGAACGGTAAAAACTGAAAGACTTGTATCAATTATGTTTTGTAAATATAAAAATTTACCGATTAGGGATCTGCGGTTTAACTGGTTTGTACTGCAGTGATCTAACGGTAAATGTGGTTTAAATTGACAAAAAAAAACAGGGCCTGTGACATTTAACGTTGAGGAGGGTTACAATGGAGGTAGTAGACCCGCCTTGCTTCCTACAACATATTCATGGACAAAGGTAACACTAACAAAATGCTTGTTATATTACTCATTTTAATTAATATATGTGTGTTATAGTATAATTGATAATTGTTTGTAGGTGGCAAACATAATTTTCTTGGACCAGCCTGTTGGTACTGGCTTCTCCTATGCAACAACTCAACTTTTTGATACACCTAGTGACTCAGGACAAGCTAAGCAGATCCATGATTTTATTCGCAAGGTTAAGTAATAAAAGAGAAGATGAACTTAAATGTGTATGAATGGTGTCTAATAACGAGACTATCTCATACTAAGCTCTGACCTAAGTCCGATAAATTTAACACACCCAGAGATAGCTTATCCATATGACTATATAAATGCACTAGTTATATCTCATGCCTAACCAACGTAACAGTTGTTAAAGCATTAATGTTTTGTTGTTCTTGTTGTTGTACAGTGGTTAAGTAAGCATATAGAGTTTATCTCGAATCCTTTTTATGTCACTGGAAATTCATATTCTGGTAAAATTATTCCGGCCACCGTTCAAGAAATCTCCAATGGTATGTGTGTGTGTGTTTCATCTTTTTTTTTTCTCTTATTTTGATTATTTATATCCACTTTATAAAAATTTCTACATGATTATGACGATGCAGGAAATGATATTGGGCTTAAACCTAAAATAAATCTTGTGGTTGTTACTTGACTGCTTCTTATGTTATACAACACATAATTTGTCAAACAAAAATTGACAATCCTTGATATTTTCTCTCAAAACATTAGGGTTATGTGCTAGGCAACCCTATAACAGATACTGAGTTTGATGCAAACCATCGCATTCCATTTGCTCATGGGATGGCAGTAATCTCTGATGAACTCTTCGAGGTACTAAATATATAATATGCAAAATGGAGTTATATAACAAAACAAGCTTTACAAGTCAGACATTATCGGTAGAAGTTGTTCTCCAGAACAATTTTTCTATCGATCAAAACTTGATTTAATAAAATGGGTCTTTGACAAAAAACAAAAATTTTGTTTTGCAGTCGTTGAAGAGAAGTTGCAGAGGAAATTATGAAACTATAGATCCACATAACACAGAGTGCTTGAAATATTATGACCAATTCATAAAGGTAATTACTGATCATAATTAATAGGTTTTTCATAGAGGATGCTTGTATATAATATAGTGTTTAGTTGTTTGTCAGTCTAATATTATCATCTAGTAAAAGATAGCTATATTCAATATATATCTTCTTTTTTTTGCTAAACTATATTCAATATATTATTGTTGTTTGTTTGGTTTATTTTTGCAGTGTATTTCTAGAATAAATTTTGCTAATATTCTAGTACCACGGTGCGAAGACGCGTCACTCCAAAGAGGATTAATTCTCCTTGGAAACGATGCTACTGCAGATGAATGCTATGTAATCAATTCATCTTCTCTCTATTAGTTCACATAAACGTAATGAACATGTAAAACCATCGAGAGATATTACGTAACACTAAAAGTGCTTTTGAACCTACTTGTAGGAATATACAAATTTACTATCTTCCCTCTGGGCCAATGACGAGAGCGTGCGTAAAGCACTTCATGTAGTAAAGGTATGTAATACAATCATAGTATATGACAAGTTTTGGTTTAAGGATGCATGTGGTCTATACAATGATGGTATAGAAAAAAACTGCAACGTCCATGTTCGCTTCTAGCCAAATTAATTCCATTAAACTTATCCACGTACAAGAACATTAAATATGATTACAGGGAAGTATAGGGAAATGGGCAAGGTGTTCTCGAGATAGGCCTTACAATATAGACATCAAAAGCAGCGTACCATACCATATGAACAATAGCATCAAAGGATACAAATCTCTCATCTTCAGGTTGGATTGATTTATTCAACTTTCTAACCTTTTATGTATACAAAGTTTATTTTAAACTCTTATGTGACATTTTTTGGGTATAGTGGTGATCACGACTTGTTGGCGCCTTTCGTTTCAACGCAAGCCTGGATAAGATCTCTTGGTTATTCCATTACTGATGATTGGAGACCATGGATGATACACAATCAAATTGCTGGATACACTGAGACTTATGCCAACAACATGACATATGCTACTGTCAAAGCAAGTCTTTTTCTTTTGTCCATTGAGCTTCTTAATACTGAATATTTGCTCTTATAATTAGTGTAAGAAAAGATAACTGTATATATTTTTTTTTGAATTGAATTTGCAGGGAGGTGGGCATACACTAGATTATAAACCAAAAGAAAGCTTTATCATATTTCAGAGGTGGATTAGTGGTCAACCTCTATAATATCCCTTTTTATGGGTATTCATTTGATAATTTTATCTGTAAAATTGTTGTTGGGACTTGATCCCTCTATATTCATGAAGAAGATTCAAAAAAGAAGAATCTGTGAAGCTTCAATGCATTGATTGTTTTCATGTCACAAGTCTAAAAACAATGAATGATGAGAGTAGTAATTATTATTACAAGACCTGAATCACCACAAATGTGTGACTGTGTACATAGAAACCACATGCGGTTCTCTACTTCTACATCGATTCAGAAACAATACAACATCTCACTAAAGCATTTCAATAAAAAAAACAAATGCTTCACGCTATATGGCTACAGCTTTGTACATCACAAACACAGAGTGTTCAAAGCCGGAGAGGTGGGAACGTGTATGAGAATCTTGACACAGTTTTACAGCTCTCCTCTAACTTCTGCTTTCAGTTTATACAGTATCCTGTCAAGATAATCAGTTTTTTTTTGTGTGTGTGTGATTGAGAAATGGATCCAATAAATCAGTGTTTTTAATGATCAGTGGCAAGAAGAGATGGGAAAGAAAAGAAGAAGAAAACTAACCTTTTGCTAGCCTGTTGTTTTGTTGGTGGTCTTAGACAATTGATAGAACCTTATATAGTCAAGGTCAAGGAGCTAAATGGCTAAAGCTGAAGCTTTTGCATTTTGTAGTCTCCTAACCAAACTTTGCATCTTCCTCCTCTACCTAAAACCTCTAATCCACTTTCCATTTTTTTTTTCTACTTTCCTTCACTTGCAAACACAAACCAGCCAAGCTTGCCACTACCTAGGGGTTATTATATCAACCAAGTATGCAAAAGACTAACCGTTATAAGCTTCATTAATCTCTTGAAATTTAACTGTAGCTGCAGTATCGCCTTTGTGCTTATCAGGATGCCACTTCTGTAGATGGAACCACAAATACATTCTCAGCAAAGAAAAACAAAACGTTTCTTTCAATCTAGAAACACTAAAACTCATTCTAACTGCAACAGAGATTTAAAACACTTTCAGAATTAATACAATCAATTCTCAGGTGAAACCCCTACCAAGTTATCAGATATTAAGTTCCTGAACATTCTTATGCTTCAGCATAACCAGTTCAGTGGTCAACTTCCTCCCGAGCTAGCGCCACTTTCGCGGCTCTACAAGTTCTCAGTGGCAGACAATCAAGTGACCGGTCCTGTCCTACATTTCAACGAAATAACAATGAGATTTGGACAGGAGAGCTTTGTTAATAACGAGGGTTTGTGTGGTTGGTTTATGGATGCTTGTGTTGATCTGGAAGACATGCGGCTTTATTTGGACCAGTAGCATCTCCAGACAACTCAATTTTTCTTTTACTATAAAATAGACTAAAAGAGTATAGAGTAAAAAACACTTAAATTTTATTCCATTTTTCACTTTATAATAAAGCTTACTCCATAAATGAGTAATTTATATTTTGTTTGTTCATTACTCTATAATAGAGTAAAAAATAGAGTTGCACTGGAACATTTTTACTCTATATTCTATTTTACTCTATTTTGAAAGAAAAAAAAAGAATTTTTACATCGGAGATGACTACTGGTTTGTCTTCAATGGTAGGAAGAAAAAACAAGGATATATAAGACACATTGGGGACTGAAACACATTGTTTCATCAATGTCTTAACTCTTAATCATAGTTATTAATGCATCTTCAACGAATTATTTAAAGTATATATGCAGCAGTATTAATAAATGATCATAATCTACGCCTACATATATTTGAGAAAACTATGATTTGTAACATGCTTTGATCTCAATTTCAACATGACTTTAGTTATCTCATACACAAAATTATAGTTGTAATATTATGTTAAAAAATTATTTATGTTAACCAGTATTACTTTAAATTTGTTATTACCTTCTTCTTTTTTTGTTAGGGTTTTTAGTAATTAAACCCCCAGACTAAAGATAAATCGTAAAATAAACCCTCAACTAAAAATCCTACGAAATAAACTCTCAATTTTAGTTATGTTAACGTATGTTACCCTCCGTTTAAAATTCCGTCACGGAGGGTGACATATGTTAACGGTTTATAAGTTGAGAGTTTATAATCCTAAAAAATTAGTTGAGGGGTTTTCTTACGATTCAACAATAGTTGAGGGTTTTTATCACAAAAACAAATTAAATATTTTAAAAGCTTTATTATTATTTATGGATTTTTTTAGAATTGATTTATATGCCTTTAAAACTAATTTATAAATCTTTATACATTATTTTATCAATTTTATAACCAATTTATAAATATTCATAAATATTTTTATATTTTTATGAATAATTAATAAGGTTCAATAGCGGTTCGGACATTGTATGAATTGGAGTTAAAATTTTATCTTGAACCTATAAATTAATAAAATTCATAGAAAATACGGAAATAAAAAAATAAAGCAGAGAGAAATATTCAAACTGGTCATCTCTACATAATTAATGAACATCCAAAACCAATTTTGCTGAGAGACGTTATTAAGAAAAATGACAGATAATTTACTTATGAATCTTTAAACAAAAATGACAATTATTCTTAAAAATAAGTAAATTATGGACCATTTTTATTAAGAATATCTCTTAGCAAAATTGGTTTTGGATGTTCATTAAAAATGCAGAGGTTGTTAAGTTCGAATACTTCTCTCTACTTAATTTCTTATTCCTATTTGTTCTATGAATTTTATTAATTTATAGGCCCATAAAACTTTTAGCTTCCAATCCATACAATATTTGCACTAAGCCTTATTAATCATTTGTAAAAATATTATAAAAGCTTATAACTCAATTTTAAACAATGCATAAATGATAATAAAGTTTTTAAAACATTTAATGTGTTTTATTGATAAAAACCCTCAACTATTGTTGAATCGTAAGAAAACCCCTCAACTAATTTTTTAGGATTATAAACCCTCAACTTATAAACCGTTAACATATGTCATCCTCCGTGACAGAATTTTAGACGGAGGGTAACATACGTTAACGGAACTAAAGTTGAGGGTTTATTTCGTAGGATTTTTAGTTGAGGGTTTATTTTACGATTCATCTTTAGTTGAGGGGTTTAATTACTAAAAACCCTTTTTGTTATAACAGAACACAAAGATCAATTAAAACATGCAATATCAAAGATATGGTTTTTCTTTTTTTACAATGTTAACATCATGATCCGTCGATTGCTGTTTTTTTTACAGTTAATGCTATTGTTTTATCTTAATTGTTTTCTTTGGTTGGAAAAAAATAACCTCTAACCATAAACACGTATGATCTGCCAACAACCAGAAACTAAACCAACTTCCTTTGCTATATAAATTGCGAGCCAAATTCAAATTCAAAATAATCAAAATCAAACAAAGAAACACACACTAACAAAATGGCGAGAACCATCAATTTGTCTCTCTTCTTATTATTCATTTCTTGGATTCCAAATCTAACCACAAGCTCTCCGCTCTCCACAAACTCTCGATGGATCGTGAACGAGAAAGGCCAAAGGGTGAAGCTAGCCTGTGTGAACTGGCCAGCTCATCTCCAGCCCGCGGTGGCTGAAGGGCTAAGCAAACAACCATTAGACTCCATCTCCAAGAAGATTGTCTCGATGGGATTCAACTGCGTTAGGCTCACTTGGCCTCTTGATTTGATGACTAATGACACATTGGCTCTTAAAATCACGGTCAAGCAGTCTTTTGAAAGCTTGAACTTGTCTGATGATGTTCTTGGGATTCAAACTCACAATCCCAAAATCCTTAACCTTCCCATCTTCAATGCATTCCAGGTAACAGTTTAATGCTATATCATTGGTCTAGTCTGTCCAAATAACAAAAACTAACCAAAATTTACAAAACGAAAGAACATGTACTTAATTATTCCAAATGAATTATCTCTCTTCTTATATAAAGATATGTTTGTTTTAACTTTAATTTTGTTATCAGGAAGTGGTATCGAACCTAGGACAAAACGGACTGATGGTGATACTAGACAACCACTTGACATATCCAGGCTGGTGTTGCAGCGACAACGACCTTGACGCTTTCTTCGGCTACCCTAACTTTGATCCCGCCGTTTGGGCCAAGGGCTTGGGCAAGATGGCTACTCTTTTCCGCAATGTCACTAATGTCATTGGCATGAGCCTTAGGAACGAGCCACGTGGTACTAGAGATTACCCTGACCTCTGGTTCAGGTACGCTCAATTAACTTGTAGTATTTCATTTGGAATATAACCTAGCACGTACAACATGAGTATATCGCGGTTGTTATTTTAAAAAAGTTATCATATGTTCACACACATATTTGTCACAAAATAACGCACAAACATAAGTTAGGATTCACCTTCATTGTCAAGCTTTTCAAGTATATAAGAAAATACATGCATATGCATGCATGCATGTTAAACTGTAAATTGTTACGTGAAGGTTCATGCCCAAAGGAGCAGAAGCAGTGCACGCCGCAAACCCTGAAGTACTAGTCATCCTCTCCGGCATAGACTTCGACACAAACCTCTCTTTCCTCCGTGACCGCTTCTTCAACGTCAGCTTCACCGGTAAACTCGTCTTTGAGCAACATTGGTACAGCTTCTCCGACGGCGGTGACGCGTGGGTAAAACACAACTCCAACGATATTTGCGCCAAAATCATGGAGAAAGTCACACATAACGGAGGATTCTTGCTCGACAGAGGCTTTCCTTTGATCTTGAGTGAGTTTGGGACTGACGAGAGAGGCGTTGACGTCAGCGGAAACCGGTATATGAATTGTTTGGTGGCTTGGGCTGCGGAAAAGGATTTGGATTGGGCGGTTTGGGCGTTAACCGGAGATTATTATTTGAGAACCGGTACAAAACATATGGTTGAGACTTATGGCGTTTTGGACGCTACTTGGAAAAACGTCAGAAACTCCACTTATTTGCAGAAAATCTCCGGAATCCAACATCCAACTAGAGGTCAAACTCTTTTTTTTTATATAATATATAAAAAAAACCATGGTTCTAAAAATCGGTCTAGGCGGCGCCTAGGCCCCCGCCTAGGCGGCAACTCGGTTCTATCCGAAACGATTTTCCTAAAATCCGATTTATACCAATTTATATGATTCAAGTCGATTTAAATTATTCAGAATCAGTTAAAATCGATTTAAATTAGTCTAAATATGTTAATTTAAACAATAATGTTAGTATATATTCACAAATTTACTAATTACTTTTATTTTACATATCTAATTTTAATAATTTATCACAACAATTTTATATTTCTATTTAAAAACTAAAATATTTCATATAAATATCATATATTAATAATAAATTAATAATTCGTTAACGCTTAGGCCTCGCCTAGGCCCCGAATAATCCGCCTAGTCGCTAGTCCTCTATAAAACGCCTAGTTACCGCCTAACGATTTCTTGAACATTGAAAAAAACTATACAAAAATGTTTAGGATTCGATCTTATAACATCTATATATATGCAGGACCCGGTTTACAAAACAAAAAGCTTATCTTCCACCCACATACTGGCCTATGTGTCACCAATAACCACTCAGGCAATGTACCCACACTTGGATTAGAACCATGCACTAAATCCGAGTCATCGACCTTTAATCCCAAGGAAGGCATTCTTTGGATCAATAAAATGTGCGTGGAGACTCCAGATGTTGCTGGACAAAAGGTGAAGCTTGGAGTTGGCACTAAGTGCTCTAAGTTGGGACAAATCTCAGCTACTAAGATGCATATGTCTTTTAAGACAAGTAATGGCTTGTTGCTATGTCTTGATGTGGATGAACGTGACAACAGCGTCGTTGCTAACCCTTGCAAGTGTTTGACTAAGGATGCTTCGTGTGATCCAGCGAGTCAGTGGTTCAAAGTTCTTTAAATTATGTATTTTCTACGTTTTTATTCTGGAAAACCAAATTGTATTTGTTCAAAGCATGTTCATCATTAAAATTTAATAATAAAAATTAATGATTGGATACAGATGTTCTTTCCTTGACTCTTGATTCTCTTTTTCTTTTCAGTTTTATAAACATGTTTATCGACTTTTTTTTATGTAAAGGCTTTGTGTTTATCTTTTATTCCACTTTTTATAAACTATCAGCAACAACAAACCGCGGTTTTAAAAAACGGCTCAAGTTCCATGAACGCGAATAAGCTTATTCACAAGCAACTTGGACGAATCAAACGATCCCAAAACGCCAAGAACGCACCCAAAAACAACAAACATTAGATTCGCGACTCTTGTGAATTTCGACATCCCATCCCAGCATATCTTCACGTAGAAAGCACATGGTAATATAACGGCTATGGTGACGCTAACCAAGGAGCCCGTGAGGCTCAAGACATAACCGAAGTAAGGTACGGTTAAAGCCAATGCGAGAATGACTAGTAGCAGAGTGGAGCCTACAAGACCACGAGTCACGAGCTTGGTGCGATCGGTCATGGTCAAAGGAAGGCTGCGTTCGAGCTGGATGGCTAAAGGAGCGAACTCTAGAGCGTATTTGGTCATTGGGGTTAGTACAGTGGCCCAAAGAGCGATCTTGGTTACAAGTAAATGTTTAGGAAGACTAAGGGTAACTTGGGGATTTATGTTTGGTCCAAACATCTTCGCTCCTGTGATGGCTAGTGCTGTGTACAGAGCCGTCACCGTAGCAAAGCTTACGATCGATACCTAGGTAACATGTAAACAACATTTCATCAAAAACACACACATTCAAATATTTTCATTGTATTTAAATACTAAATCGACGGACATAGGACTTCTAGGCACATTACCAATGTGGAATGAGTTGGATTGCGTGGATCGGGCTCTAAATCCATGTCATAGTTAGATGAATTTCTAACCTAAAACCAATCGGTGATAAGACCCACTTATCTTATATATTACTAAGGATCTCTTTCAACTATTACCGATGTAATATCGTCTATCACTTGGCCACAGTTATGGATGCATTTAAATACAATCTTCTATGCATGTATATGCATGCTAACGTACCTTTGTAAATTTGGAGGGATCTTTCATGGAGGTATACAGATTAGGAAACACGATGTGTCCACCGAATCCGAACAAATAAACTCCTGAAACCATCGGAATATTCCCTAACCGGAGCACCGGAATCCTCCCATTGTCAACAAGGCCTCCAAACACGGCCGTGTAAACCACCGACCCAAATATAATAGCTGACATAAGAATCCCACCGGAAGAAAGAAAAGAGATCGAAGACAAATCCCTTATCCAAAGACTCGGCAAAGCGATCGCCACCGCCGCTGCCGTCATCTTCGCCGCCGGGAAAGAACCGTTGTGGAGGTTGGTGAAGGTGGCGGGAAAAGCTGCAGCGATGTTGTCGTGGAGGGAGATGGTGTAAGAGACTAAAGCCATGAATATTTCGAGGTAGATGAAGAGTGAGGCGAGGAGGCGGCCGTGGCGGCCGAAGGCGGAGTAGCCGATGTCGGAGTAGGATTTGGACTTGGGGTTGCGGCGGAGACAGTTTCCGAGGATGTGGGAAGTGTAAGTGGTGAGAACTCCGAGGGATATTAGGAGGAGAATTGAGATCCAACCGCCACTTTCCACGGCGTAGGGCATTGATAGTTGGCCGAGTCCTGTGTCACCGGAAAGATGACGTCAGAGTTGATGGCTTATATATATGTGGAGACTTTTTTTTATCAATGAAACTATCTCCCTTTGAAATTTTAAGAAAAAAATTATGTATGGATTTAGAACTTCTATGTTTTTGTTAAGGTAAATTTCTATATTTGGACAAATCTCTCAAATAATTTTTTTTGAATTTTCTGTCACAAAAATAAAATTAAAGAAAAAAATGACCAAAATATACTTTTTTTTATTTTGAAATTTTTTATTTTTTTAATTTTAAACCCCACCTCCAAAATCCTACCTCATAACTCTAAACTCTAAGTTTAGATTAATTAACTCAAGAGATATAAATATATATTTAAACTCTTTAATAAAATTTACTTTGATTATTTTTCTCCTAGAGTTCTATTTTGGGAACAAAAATTTTTTAAAATCTATTTTGGTTTTTATCTCTTTAAGGTATATGGAATAGTAAAATAAGTATGTCACAAAATATCATTATTCAAATTTATTTTTAGCTTTTTATTTTGAATTAATATATTTTATTTACACTTTACTTGTTTTACTTTTATTTTGATTTTGTGTTTTTGAAAGTTTAATGCATATAATAGGTTTAAAGAGGTAAAAATGGTTTAAAAAGAAGGTTTACCTCTATATCTTATTTATCTGTGTGTAATATTTGATATATAGTTATGTTCTCACGGTTTAAAAAGATGAAGATAAAACAAAATCTGATAAAAAGAGTTGAACAAAATTAAGTGATTAAGAACATACAAATAACTTATGATTGTGGTCTTTAAACTATAACATATACCTAATAAATATTTTGTAAAAAAATTAAGCCCGCGGGTAAAACACCTAGTCTATAGGTAATTACTCGTTCATACCATATGGTCTTAAACCACGTACCAATGAGCATACCAACCATGTTGATAACCGAGTGAAGAAAGGAACTATTCTCAGACGCCACATGGCTCAAATCCAACTCTTGTTCTTCGTGGTGACATTTACACTCTTTGTTTTCCTCAACACACGCAACACAGACCTTTGTTCCCGGCATTATTCTTCTATTAGATATTGTTTCTTAGATGTGTTAGAGAAACTGCTCGAGTGTTCTTGCTATTTGTAGTAGAAGAATATACACTGTACAATGAATGCTTTTATAATTAACTAGGAGTTAATCCGCGCTACGCGCGGAACTATTTTAATTTTCAAATATTAACTAAATAAATATTTTTATATTGTGTATTTACTTATTATTTAATTTTTTATATTATATATTTACTTATTCTAATTTTATTACTTTTATATCAAATGTTAATATAATAATAAATTTTTAATATAATATTTATATTTCTTATATTATATACTTACTATATATTTTTTAGATAAATGCTTAATGTAGATGTTTAACAACTTTTATATTGTATGTTTATTTATTATTTATTTTTATTCTATTGTATATTTACTCATTTTAATTTCTTGTTTTTATGTTAAATGATAACATTACGGTAGATGTTTAATGTAACATTTTTATTGCTTATTTTGTATATTTACTTATTATTTATTTTTCTTATATTTTATATTTACTTATTTTAATATTGCAATAGATTTTTAATTAATATTTTTATTTCTTATATTGTATATTTACTGGTTATTTATTTTACTATACATTTTGCAGATAGATTTTTAATTTATTTTTTTCATTTCTTATATTGTATATTTACTTATTGTTTATTTTTCTTATATTATATATTTATTTATTCTAATTTTCTTGCTTTTATATCAAATGATAATATTATGATAAATGTCTACTGTAATATTTTTATTTCTTATATTATCTATTTATTTATTCATTACTTTTTATATTGTATATTTAATTATAAAAATATTTAGAAATAATAAAATATAAAAATATACATTTTTCAGAAAGATGTTTAAAGTAAATTTTTCATTTCTTATATTGTATATTTAATTATTATTTATTGTTTCTTATATTGTATATTTACTTATTTTAATTTTCTTGTTTTTATATCTATGGTAATAATAAGATAGATTTTTAATGTAATATTTCTATTTCTTATATTGTATATTTACTTATTCTAATATTACAACAGATGTTTAATGTAGTATTTTTATTTCTTATATCGTATATTTACTTATTATTTTTTCTATTATATATTTAGTTATTATAATATTATGTTATATGTTTAATGTAATATTTGTATTTTTTCTATTGTATATTTACTTATTATTTATTTTACTATACATTTCGTCTTACTATATATGTTATTTATTTATTTTAATACTACAATAGATGTTAGATGAAATATCTCTATTTTTTATATTGTATACTTACTTATTCTATTATTATAATAGATTTTTAATGTAAATATTTTTATTTCTTATATTGTATATTTACCAATTTTTTTATTAGTTATTATAATATTATGATAGATGTTTAATGTAATATTTGTATTTGTCCTATTGTATATTTACTTATTAATATTTTACTATACAATTTTTCAGATTGATGTGTAATTTATTGTAATATTTCTATTTTTGAATGTATTTACTTATTCTTTATTTATTTTTATTTACATTATCTATTACTATATATGTTTAATATAATATTTATGTTTCTGAATATATTTACTTAAATGATAATATTACTATATATGTTAAATATAATATTTCTATTTCTGAATATATTTATTTAACTGATAATATTACTATAGATGTTTAATGTAATATTTCTATTTTTGAATGTATTTACTTATTCTTTATTTATTTATTTTTTACGTTTAATGTAATATTTCTATTTCTGAATATATTTATATAAATGATAATATTACTATAGATGTTTAATGTAGAATTTCTATTTTTGAATGTATTTACTTAAATAATAATATTACATAGATGTTTAATGTAATATTTCTATTTTTGAATGTATTCACTTATTCTTTATTTATTTATTTTTACGTTTAATGTAATATTTCTATTTCTGAATATATTTACTTAAATGATAATATTACTATAGATGTTTAATGTAATATTTCTATTTTTGAATGTATTTACTTATTTTTTTATATTTTTATTTTGCTTACATTATCTATTACTATATATGTTTAATGTAATATTTCTATTTTTGAATATATTTAGTTAAATTATAATATTACTATATATGTTTAATGCAATATTTATATTTCTGATGTATTTACTTATTTTTTTTTTTTTACTTACATTATCTGTTTTTTTAATGTTACGTGTCATTTTTTCGAAACTCCCTTTATGTTGATGTGGACGCTCTATGGAGCCTCAAAACCTCTATTTTATTAGTATAGACTAAGGGTTAATCCGCGTTACGCACGGAACTATTTTAATTTTTAAATATTAACTAAATAAATATTTTTATATTGTGTATTTACTCATTATTTACTTTTTCTTATATTATATATTTACTTATTCTAATATTACTTTTATATCAAATGTTATTATTATAATAAGTTTTTAATATAATATTTATATTTCTTATATTATATATTTACTATAAATTTTTTAAATAAATGTTTAATGTAGGTTTTCTATTTTTATATTGTATGTTTATTTATTATTTATTTTTATTCTATTATATATTTACTCATTTTAATAATATTGTATATTTATTATTTACTTAGTGGTTATTTATTTTACTATAATGTTTTTGGATATATATTTAATTCAGTTTTTTTCCATTTCTTATATTGTATATTTACTATTTTTTATTTTTCTTATATTATATATTTACTTATTCCAATTTTCTTGCTTTTATATCAAATAATAATATTATGGTAAATGTTAATGTAATATTTATATTTCTTATATTGTCTACTTAGTTATTATTTATTTTTATATTGTATATTTACTTAAAAATATACATTTTTCAGATAGATGTTTAAAGTAGTTTTCTTCATTTCTTATATTGTATATTTACTTATTATTTATTGTTTCTTATATTGTATATTTACTTATTATAATTTTCTTGATATTATATCTATGGTAATATTACGATAGATGTTTAATGTAATATTTTTAGTTTTATATTATATTTTTACTTATTATTTATTTTAATATACATTTTAAGATAGATATTCAATTTATTTTTTAATATTTCTTCTATTGTATATTTACTTATTTTAGTATTACGATTGATGTTTATGTAATATTTATATTTCTTATATTGTATATTTACTTATTCTAATATCAGAATAGATGTTTAATGTAATATTTTTAGTTCATACATCGTATATTTACTTATTATTTATTTTTGTTATATTTACTTAAATGATATTTTTATTATATATTTTTAATGTAATATTTCTATTTTTGAATATATTTACTTAAATTACAATATTACTATAAATGTTTAATGTAATATTTCACTTTTTGAATATATTTACTTAAATGACAATATTACTATATATGTTTAATGTAATATTTCTATTTCTGACTATATTTACTTAAATTATAATATTACTATAGATGTTTAAAGTAATATTTCTATTTTGAATGTTTTACTTAAATGATAATATTACTATATATGTTTAATGTAATATTTCTATTTTTGAATATATTTACTTAAATGATAATATTACTATATATGTTTAATGTAATATTTCTATTTTTTGAATATATTTACTTAAATTATAATATTACTATAAATGTTTAATGTAATATTTCTATTTTTGAATGTATTTGGTTTTTTGTATTTTTCGAAATTAATAAATAAATAAATAATAATAACAAATTTGTAAATAATTCAAAAACTTATGGGTATTATGAAAAATTCAATGATGAATAGTAACTTAAAAAAAAGAGGTTGGTTTTGGGGTTTAACTTGAATTTTTTAGGTTATTTTTGAAAAAAACCCCTATGTTTAATGTAATATTTCTATTTTTGAATATATTTACTTAAATGATAATATTACTATATATGTTTAATGTAATATTTTTATTTTTTGAATATATTTACTTAAATTATGATATTACTGTAAATGTTTAATGAAATATTTCTATTTTTGAATGTATTTACTAATATTTTTATTTTTGAATGTATTTACTTAAATGATAATATTAATATATCTGTTTAATGTAATATTTTTGTTTAATGTAATATTTCTATTTTTGAATATATTTACTTAAATGATAATATTACTATATATGTTTAATGTAATATTTATATTTTAAATATATTTACTTAAATTTTAATATTACTATAGATGTTTAATGTAATATTTCTATTTTTGAATGTATTTACTAATATTTCTATTTTTGAATGTATTTACTTAAATGATAATATTACTATATATGTTTAATGTAATATTTCTATTTTTGAATATATTTACTTAAATGATAATATTACTATATATGTTTAATGTAATATTTCTATTTTTGAATGTATTTACTTATTCTTTATTTATTTCTTTTTACTTACATTATCTATTACTATATATGTTTAATGTAATATTTTTATTTCTTACATTGTATATTTACTTATTATTTATTTTTGTTATATTTACTTAAAATGATAATATTATTATATATGTTTAATGTAATATTTCTATTTTGAATATATTTACTTAAATTATAATATTACTATAGATGTTTAATGTAATGTTTCTCTTTTTGAATATATTTACTTATATGATAATATTACTATATATGTTTAATGTAATATTTCTATTTCTGAATATATTTACTTAAATTAGAATATTACTATAGATGTTTAAAGTAATATATCTATTTTGAATGTTTTACTTAAATGATAATATTACTATATATGTTTAATGTAATATTTCTATTTTTGAATCTATTTACTTAAATGATAATATTACTATATATGTTTAATGTAATATTTTTATTTTTTGAATATATTTACTTAAATTATAATATTACTATAAATGTTTAATGTAATATTTCTATTTTTGAATGTATTTACTAATATTTCTATTTTTGAATGTATTTACTTAAATGATAATATTACTATATATGTTTAATGTAATTTACTTAAAATGATAATATTATTATATATGTTTAATGTAATATTTCTATTTTGAATATATTTACTTAAATTATAATATTACTATAGATGTTTAATGTAATGTTTTTATTTTTGAATATATTTACTTAAATGATAATATTACTATATATGTTTAATGTAATATTTCTATTTCTGAATATATTTACTTAAATTAGAATATTACTATAGATGTTTAAAGTAATATATTTATTTTGAATGTTTTACTTAAATGATAATATTACTATATATGTTTAATGTAATATTTCTATTTTTGAATCTATTTACTTAAATGATAATATTACTATATATGTTTAATGTAATATTTTTATTTTTTGAATATATTTACTTAAATTATAATATTACTATAAATGTTTAATGTAATATTTCTATTTTTGAATGTATTTACTAATATTTCTATTTTTGAATGTATTTACTTAAATGATAATATTACTATATATGTTTAATGTAATATTTATATTTTTGAATATATTTACTTAAATGATACTATTACTATAGATGTTTAATGTAATATTTCTATTTTTAAATGTATTTACTTATTCTTTAGTTATTTATTTATTTTTATTTACATTATCTATTTTTTAATTGACACGTGTCATTTTCTCAAAGCTCATTTTATGCTGATGTGAACGCTCTATGGAGCCTCAAAACCTCCATTTTATTAGTATAGATTATTTTTTGAATATATTTACTTAAATTATAATATTACTATAAATGTTTAATGTAATATTTCTATTTTTGAATGTATTTACTAATATTTCTATTTTTGAATGTATTTACTTAAATGATAATATTACTATATATGTTTAATGTAATATTTATATTTTTGAATATATTTACTTAAATGATACTATTACTATAGATGTTTAATGTAATATTTCTATTTTTAAATGTATTTACTTATTCTTTATTTATTTATTTATTTTTATTTACATTATCTATTTTTTAATTGACACGTGTCATTTTCTCAAAGCTCATTTTATGCT
Organism: Moricandia moricandioides; assembly: GCA_905132885.1. Classification (NCBI taxonomy): domain Eukaryota; kingdom Viridiplantae; phylum Streptophyta; class Magnoliopsida; order Brassicales; family Brassicaceae; genus Moricandia; species Moricandia moricandioides. Next base: position 96,396 of record CAJHQQ010000789.1, read on the forward strand.
GATGTGAACGCTCTATGGAGCCTCAAAACCTCCCTTTTATTAGTATAGATTATTATTATAACTTGATACATTGGGTTTAGACGTTTAGTGTTGAGTATATTCCTTGGCTTCCAATGAAATTGGAAAGTGGGTTTGCTGTTTATTTGATTCTTGCAGCATATTGGTTAGGGAGAATCATCATGTCACACATTCGAGGGGAATGTCCATACGTCATTACATTCGTAAGTGAATATTGACATATTCGCCTTTATCATGTGGTTGGCAATTCAAAGTCGGCTCACTACAGGGGATCGAATGGAAAGATGGAATGTCATCAATACACAGTGTGTTTTATGCCAAGCTAGACCCGTAATCATTTATTTTTCTCTTGTCAGTTCTCTGCTTAGATTTGGAGACCTCTCATGAGAAGAATGCTCGATGATGACTATACTATGGACTGAAACATCTTGACAACTTTCATAAAAGATTCTACAACCAGCAGGATAAAAATCTGTATTATTAGATATGTGTTCCAAGCTACGGTTCATTATCTTTGGCGTGAAAGGAATAGTCGCCGTCATAGAGAACCTCCTTCACTAGCCATTAGATTTGAAAAATATCTAGACAGGACAATCAGAAACAAACTTAGCACAATCTACCATCAAGACAACAAACTTAGCACAATCTACCAGTTAGCATTATCTGGTGTTAACATTATGTTAATGTTACCACTATATATATGCATCTTGTATTCTATTATCAAACACAACACAATAATATATCATATTCTATTCTATTTTACACCAAGAGTTAGAAATATTGATATGAAACATTCTTTCATCATATATTAGTGATGATCATTGTTGAAAAAGATTTCTAATACATTTTAATTTATACTTGCATATGATGAGTGGTTTTGCATATATTTTCTATTATAATTTGCTATTATTACGTTATTTAAAGATAAATAGATACCAGAAAGAGGTTAATACTAAATATGATTGTCTTCCAACTTCATGAATTTTCTCCATACCGAGAAGATCAACCCCACGAATTATATCTCTATTTATGTCCATAAGATTTATAAGATATATTTACGTGACTAATTTGAAGAATCAAATGTATATAATAATATATCCATGGGAGATGGATGTCTCAAATATATCACTTAGAAACTTTATTTGAAACATTCTTCATCATTCTTCATTTTTTTTCTTAGAGCAAGAACCGATTTTTAAAACTACTAAATAAGAATCGTTTTTGGAGGGTTACTTACATTGTTTGCGGGTCCCACTGACACGTGGCGACCCGTGATTGGTTCGTTTTTAATTTTTCTTTTTTTTTAATCAAAATAATAATAATTAAGAAACCCATTTGGAGTTCTTAGGGATAATGATGCCCTTAGATGTTTGTTTCTTCCTTCTCCATATATATAACTTAGAAACTTGCAGACCAGGTGATTGTGGTCGAGTGGTAAGGAGACGGGACTGGGACGCCAACACGTTTCAGGTTCGATCCACCTGCTGCGCGAAACTAAGTCACAATTATCCTGGTCACCTTACACGGATATGGGCCCATGCTTTAGGGCCTATTTGAATACCCGGAGAGAGAGTCTATCCGTGGGCTGCACCTCCCCTTGGGGATTAGTCTGGGCCTCTCCATGGGCCTGGGATACCCCCAGGTTAATCAAAAAAAAAAAAAAAAACTTAGAAACTTGCATATATGTTTGTAAGCTATAAAAGGGAATAATAAATGAGAACACTGAGGAAGAAATACCCTCGTGAATCATAAGATATGTTTTTATATGAATGCATGACGTGTATTACACAAATTATAATCCTACGAGGAAATAATATTCTAATTTGGTTGATTTTACGTAATCAGTAACATTTATTCGGTTATTCCCATGACGTGAGTATAAGCTGACGAGACAAAGAAACAGCAAAATCAACTTTTTTTTTTTGCTAAATGATTTTGTTGTCAACTTGGGAAATAGTGTTTTCAATTTAGAGATCGTTATTTACTCTAATATGTATTAACTAAAAATAGTACTATTACTATCCGTTTCTTTGTGTTCACATCAGCTAAAGAAACCTAGCTAAAAAATTACATGAGACATCTATGTGTCCACATCGGTCAGAGTATGTTATAGGGTCAACATCTAGAAGAATTACATTCGAAACTTGTGTAGAAAGTGTTAATGAAATTGTGCTGTCGGAAGACTAAGGGTTCATGTTCAAATGTGTCGTCGAGAGACTAGTGTTCGAGCTTTGAAATATCATTAGAAGGCTCGGTTTTAGAGATGGTCATGAACATAGCGAAGTGAAACATTGATTTAGGGTTTCCAAATTCTTTCAAAGAGATTATATGAAAAAACCCATAAATTTGTAAAAAAAAAAAATTAAAAAAACACTTATTAAATTGTTTAGGACCTTCAAGGTCTTAGAGCAAGGACATTGGGGTATCTAGCCCAAGTTTCTTGGACTATTTCAGCCCAAAAGAAAAACATTAATTGAAGAAAAAAGCAGAAACGTTTATACAAGTAGAAGCTTTCAGCAAAGTCCCCAGGTACACGTGGCATCTCCGGATTGGGTTTGATTTTCTTTGATTATTTTGTTTTTGAACTACTTTCAGCAAGTAAACGTTTTTGGACTATTTTGTTTGATTTTTTTGTTTTTTTTATTGTAATAAAATCTTTGTAATTTTCAATAAAATTAATAAAATATTTTTTAATTATATTTGGTTTCATTTCAATTGTTATATGTTTCTTTTTTAACTCATCTTTAATTTCTATTTACTTATTAAAATAATTTATTTATTACCTAAGAAGTCTCTAAAAAGTTTTACCAATATTCAACACTTTTCCAAAAATTTCTTAACAAAGTCCTTGGTGAATACTTAATGCTAAAATATTCTAAGAATCTTTAAAAAAGTCCTAGCAATGTCTTTGCTCTTAGAGACACCTATGCTTGGTTTAACGGGCTTGATAATTTCGTCGGTTTTCCTTTATGTGTTTGTATTGTTAACGTTCAAAATTATATTGAAACTGAATTTTCGGTTTCACTACTTATCGCTAATTCTCTAGGTGGATGCTTACAAACAGAAACTTTGGGTTTTAGCGATTTTTGGATGTTTCCATGTTTTTATCGTTTATGTCGTGGAAACGATGAACGGACCGCCGCTGTAGAACTGCTTTAGAGATCGAGAGCGCCGATAGTTCTTCTTTAACGACTGAGGAGGAGCCATCACTGAGCGGCGGTGAAGTTAAAGGACTTTGCGCGAAGAAGAAGGAAAAAAAAAGTTGCCTGAGAAATAATTAGGATTTAACACAATCGCGTTTATATCCTTTTTCTAAAGAGGTCGTTAGCTTTTACGTTCGCGTTTGCGTTTTGATTCGTGCAGTTAAAAATTCCTTTCGCACAAAATACCCAAGCCCATTAAAAGTAAAATGGCCCACTAATAAAGACTGGGTGCTTAGGTACCGTTTAGTTTCGGTTAAATATTTTGAATTTTCTAGCATAATCAATATTGAGATGTAGAATTCTTTCGGGTAATTTTATATTTTTAATTCAGGTTATTCATTTTATATATATAACCAGAAATTTAATAAGATGAAAATTCACTTTTAAATTGATGATGAAAATAAACCTAACAACTAAAAAGCAGTTTTTAGGATAATTAAAAACTTAAAACTTATCAATACTTTTACTTGGTAGAAAACGACAAAAATCAATACAATTAATTAATATGATGTCGATCTTGGAAAGTAGTATTCATTCAAATAAATTTGCATTGCACACTATGTTTCTTATGGTTCTATGTTCAATACTTAGAAAAAAAATAGTATATTTGTAACTGAAAAATAAGTTAACTAGTATTGTTATCCGTCTGCGAATTTGTTTCCAGAATTACTATATGGTATAAGAAGAAAGAATATGATAATGGGATTGCACTTCAAAAACAAAATGCAAATTCATTGTCTAAATGGAGATTGATATCTCATTGAAATCTCTACTCAACCAATGGGGTGAAACAACACGAAGGCAAGATATAACGAATCATTCAATACATCTTTCACCCATCCTATATATATATACACACATCAAATCACACAAAACAACAAGCATCAAAACTCACAGTCCGTTGAAGAAATAAACAAGGTTGTAACTTGTAATATAAATGGCTCAAGCTATGTGTATGATGATGATGATGGTGATGATGATAATGGTAACAATGGAGTGTGGTCTAAAAGCATGTAGTGGAATTGATACTAAAGAATCAAAAGAAGGCTTCCGAGTGTGTTACAAAAACTGTCTTAGCCATTGTCGCATAGATGATTACTCGTGTCAGTTGAAATGTGAAAGAGATTGCCCTTCCACTCCACCGTCTCTACTAGGGTACGTACTTCTTATTTATTTTTCTTGGTACTTCATAGTTCTTTTTTTGGAGGACTAAAAGTGTATCTATTTGATATAAACACATACTACAAAGGGATGAAACAGTCAAGGCGGCACCAGAACAAGGTGAAAGCGATATCTGCTATAGAGTTTGTAGCAACAAATGGAACCTTGACTCAGCTCGTATGGAACTTTGTTTGAAGACTTGCACCATCAAGACTAGTCTCATTTAGTTCTCACACAAAATCTTCACTTATATTATGATCCATGTTTCTTCCATGAGCACAATAAGATTTCATATCAATGTTTTAACATTCTTTAATTTCCACAAATGATTAATCGAAGCCAGAGTCAAAGTTTTTGTTATATTGGGTCGACTCAAAACCCAAATGGAAAATACAAAAGATATTATGGAATGAAACATATAAACGCATGATCAAATGCTGCATAGATAATTTATTACTACAGTTATATTTTCAGAGAAATGGACCAATAGTTAACAAGTGTAGATAGATAACTACGTAAATACATAATCTCTCAATTAACAAGCCCGTTCAAGAATCGGTGACTAAGAACAGCTTCAGCCATTGGCCGTTTCCTGTGGTCAGCGTTCAACATTGCCTACCAAAACACCAACACATACTAACAGAGTTTACTCTCATTTCTGAATCATAATTTTTTCTTGTCTCCAATTCTCACCCAATAGAAAATATCATTGAGCACTTAATAGAGAGGCTAAATACCTGGAGTAACTCCCAACCAGCTCTATCTCCATAATCCAGGAACTTAACAGCTTCTTCGAGGCGTTCATCTGCTAAACAGTACCTGTATCAAACGTTTAGTGAGGTTTTTCAAACACATAGGCAACAAACACTTGGAGGAAGAACAGATTAATTGAATACAACCGCTCTTTAACTAATATAAATTGTTGCTAACTACAGAGAATTTTAGGTGGAAACAATTTTAGTTATTGTGGAGATACCAAAGAGGCTTACTCTCTTACTGCCTCAATATCCAGCCGGAATGTGTTTTCCAGTAGTCTCTGCAGTTCATCAGTTTAAGCTACGGTTAACAGAGGAGAGCTGATATATGTAGAGATATTGTATTGAGCAAAACAAAGCTGTTTAATTATATCATCCACATGTCATTCAATCATATGGTAATCTTGCCTGAAGAGAAAGAGAATCCATTACGCCTACTTCACAGAATGGAACAAAGGCTAAGTACGCAAAAAGAAGACCCGCTTCATATCTGTAAACAACAAAAATTTGTTATATCTTATATCAAATAACATTTGCAACTTAGAAAATGAACGAGTTAGAAAGTATAAGCAATACATGTCATCTGCAATCCCAAAAGCTCTCTTCTCAAAGACTGTGAAAGCGCCAGAAGCAGTTGCCCTTCGCCAAAGTTGCTCTGATAGTGCACCAGATGTCGCTCCTTCTTCCAAGCATGATGGCCTGTAAGGTAAGCTCCAGTCTATTAAGAATGAGTTCATAAAAAGAGATAATAGTTCTTGTGGCCAGTTATAAAAAAAGCAAGACAAAAATGGCCGAAGAATATTAGAATGCTACAATTGTTGAGGATAAACAACCAATCAGGGAGAGAAAAGGAGAATGCGATGGAACCTTATGTCAACAGAAAAGGCTAGATCTCGCAGCCTCGGGATTAAATACATGGCTTCTCTCTCCGCTGGTGTACTTCAGATAATTTTAGAAGAAAAACACAAGAACTAGATAAGCAGAGAGATACATATTACACTTATATTGAGAGAGATGTGTGCTAGCACTTTCAGATACTGGAAGGGAGGTATACTTGAGAACAATTGAGGAGGGCCCGAGACTTTGGTGTAACCTATCATTGGCATGCATAAAGGCTAGACCTTTCATTGCACCTTGTAGGATTGTAATGACAAATTTTCTCCTTCGTTTCATTGTCACCTCTTTTTCATAGGGATTCCATGCTCCTTGGGAGCGAGCTCTTGATGTTTTTTCACTCGCAATTCGTGCGTAATCAGCTGCACTATCTTTACCACCGTCACGAAAAGCCAGCCACTACATAATGTGAATCAATTCAACCTATGCTCCATAAGTTATGCCAAAATATCCACACACTTGCGCAGCTCAGACTCAACAAACAAAGCTCAACATTTCAAATAGTAAGTCTTACTTGTTCCCCAAATTGTGTCTCAAAGCCACCAACAAGTATAAGCAGGTTAGCAGGTAGGTTTTTATTGCTCTGCGTAGACAAGCAGAACAAGTAGATTTTACGCTGTTATCTACCGATGAAATGAAATTGTTAAGAATTCGTTTCACAATTTTATGCATGTCTATTTATCCAACCTGGAGAAAAGAATGTGCATTCAACTCGTTTGCGGCCATCATGTCAGCCTCAATTCCACCAGCACGCTGTCCAGGATAGACCTTTACAGCGACAAGTATGTGAGACAAAGGTACAAACGGAAAGCAACTTAACATCCAAAATGAAGTTTTTAATGCTGTCAGGAGGTCAGAACAGAAACTGCCCTAACGATATAGAGAGTATAGACACATGCATGAAAACAGAAAATGCCTACAGAAAAAACAACAATCTTTGCTGATAAAAAGAAAGAAGATGCAATATCACCTTGAAGGTAATAGGTGTTCCTCGAAATGGACCCTGGGATATTCTTCCTTCGTATAGTCTGTAGACAAACTGCCATGGCTAATACATTTTTTAAATTCACCAAATATAACACCGTATAATACATTGTCAACATGAAGCCAAAAGTGCACCTGATCTTAACACCGCCTTCTCCAATATCTTGAGCTTTTAATCTCCCAATCTCATCAGATGTAGATTCAAAGTCAGCCCCTGATCGCAACCCTGAATAACTGGGGGTATAATAGAGGTGAAAGCTTAAAAAAAAAGTAAAAATGAGTGAAACTAGACCAAAATCTAGCAAAAGCAAGATGCACAATAATCACAAGGTAACTCAATGTAACACACTTCACAGCAAATGAAACAATAAACCAATGTTCAATAAATCGCTAGGCGTCAACTAGGCGTTTTATAGAGGATTAACGACTAGGCAAATTATTCGGGACATAGGCAAAGCCTAGGAGTTGACGAATTATTGATACATATACATATATATATATATATATAACATTTATATTTTAGTTTTTAAATAGCTTTATAAAATTATTGTGATAAATTGTCAAAATTAAATATGCAAAACAAAATAAATTAGACAAATTTGTGAATATATATTATTGCTTAAATTAACATGTTTAGACAAAATTAAAATGATTTTAATCGATATCGAATAGTTTAAACTTATTTGAATCGTATAAATCAATATAAATCTACTCCTACCTATACACTAAGTAAACAGAACATCTTCCACCTAAGATCCTCCACATAATATACACACTATTTGGATATCTGAGATTCATGAATCCAGTGAGGAGGTACCTAGTTACATTCATAAACCCGTAGCTTCCGATAAGCCTCCCTACCTCGAACGAGTCAGCGCTGGTGATCAAACTCGCCGTAACCGCATGCACCCGCCGAGTCGGCCGATTCCTTCCACGCGGATTCACAATCCGAGCACTACCGGAGAATCCGCGACCTGATTCTCGACGGATCGAAGAGAAACGCGAAACGCAGTCGAAGGAAACGCGATGAACAGCGACCGGATTCATCACTTCAATTCGTGAATGATTCAACAACTCTGTGTGTGTGTCAGTCAGTATGATGAGAGAGAGATAAGGGCCACGAAAAGTTTTTCTCCGTGTCCTACGTGGCTTTTTAAAAGAAATTATTAAATAATACTATAAACCGTACGCCGTTGGATTAAATAACAATCTTTTATTTGACGGTCATTTATTGCCACGTGGGAATAGTAATGTGATCCAGATAAAGCTTCTACCGAATTAGAAAATTAAATCCGGTTTCATTCGGTCTATACATAACCGAGCTAAATCAAACCGAAATGATGATCATGACCATAAGCCAACCAAACCGAACTAAAATTTCGGTTAGTTTGGTTAGAAAATTCTGTTCCATTCATTAGGTTTTCTAAAAGAATTTGATTTTCGATTCGATTCGATCATGCATTGTTTACATCAATTTTTTTCTTTTAAAAAAAATTATAACCCAAACTATACAAAAACCTGAACCGAATTACCCAAATTTTGAATTGAACTAATAAAAATAACCAAACTAATTAAATTAATCAAAATTAATCAAATTTATCTGAAATTTTAATAAAATTAACCAAAATCTAATCGGAATCACAAATTTTGACCGGATTTTGCAAAACCGAACTAACCGAACCAAACTTTATTTAAGATTAATTGGGTGTGATTTATGTTGAACTTAGCTAACCAAACTGAATAACCGCATCTAACCGAACCCGCAGTCCTGGACTGCTTCCTCAAGAAGTCTTTCTCTCCCTCAGCTTGAAAGATCAAAGGTTGAATCTTTGAGAGTCTCTCTGTATGTGTATTGAGCTCGTGAAGAACCGAATCAATCTTAGCCAACCAATCCATTGCCTTCTCTAGTGGGTAGCTCTTGCTTTTTTGCCTTCAGATTTATGGAACCGGTTCAACCAACAAACTCGCCGCCGGTGAACTCAGTGCCACCTTTTCTGAGCAAAACCTACGACATGGTTGATGATCCTTCGACCAATGAGGTCGTGTCCTGGAGCGGCGGGAACAACAGCTTCGTTGTCTGGAACGTGCCTGAGTTCTCGAAGGTGTTCTTGCCTAAGTATTTCAAGCATAATAATTTCTCCAGCTTCGTTAGACAGTTAAATACATATGTAAGCATCACTCTTTTCTTGTATTACAATTTTCGTGAAATCGAGAAGTTTTGATGGTTTTAAGACTTTAAAGTGTTAAGTCGATGGTTAAATAGATGTTTTGTATCGAATGTGCATCTGGTTATTGCCTTAAATGGGTTCTTGCAGCTTATGAGACTGGTTTAGTCAGTAGAACTATGCAGTTATGTTCTATCTGGTTTTAAACCATGTAGCTTACTATGGTGGTTTAATGATTGGACCTTGTCAAGTCAATGTTTCCACTAACCAAAAGACTGCACAGAACTTTCCAGGGTCAGTTGCACATAGGCGTGAAGATTGGTTTCCTCTATTCCTTTCTGCCTTGTAGCTCTAGATCACAAAAGATAATGTCTTTCTGTTATCTAAAAATTTAGCTTTGCTTCCATTTCTATATGTCCGTCCACGTACATGTTGATAGACTAGAAAGCTGTTACGTTTCATTATACTGGGGTAGAGAGAAGTCGTTTCTTTTTCAGACTGATGCTTCAACTATGTTTTGTTTTCTAATAATCTTGGGTCAAGAAAGGTTGTTAATCTTGGATTGTTTTGTGGTCTACCTTTTTGTACGGTTACTCTATCTTGGTTTTCTTTTTCCATCTAGCTGTTGATCTTTTTAGTCTCTCTGTATTCTTGTGTCTAGGGATTCAGAAAAGTTGATCCGGATCGATGGGAATTTGCAAATGAAGGATTTTTAAGAGGCCAAAAACAACTACTGAAAGGTATTGTAAGGAGAAAACCATCGCATGTGCAGCAGAATCAGCAACAAACTCAAGTTCAGAACTCATCTGTTGGTGCTTGTGTCGAGGTGGGGAAGTTTGGAATAGAAGAAGAAGTGGAAATGCTTAAACGTGACAAGAATGTTCTTATGCAAGAGCTTGTGAGGCTGAGGCAGCAACAACAAGCTACTGAACACCAGCTGCAGAATGTGGGACAGAAAGTTCAGGTGATGGAGCAGAGGCAACAACAAACAATGTCGTTTCTAGCAAAGGCCGTTCAGAGTCCAGGTTTCTTAAACCAGTTAGTGCAACAGAGTAATAATGATGGTAACAAACATATTCAGGGAAGCAACAAAAAGAGGAGACTTCCTGGAGATGAACAGGTGAGTTGTGAAGGGGATGAAGCTAATGGTCTTAACCGTCAGATTGTTAAGTATCAGCCTTCTATAAACGAAGCAGCACAAACTATGCTTAGACAGATCTTGAAAAGGAGTAGCTCACCTCGGTGTGAATCGGTTTCAAACAATCTTGACAGTTTCCTCTTGGGTGATGCTCCCTGTTCTAACTCTCTGAACTCCGAAGATAGAGTTTCTGGAGTCATGATGGACGAGGTTTCACCCAACTCAGCTCACTCAGCAAATGAAGCAGGTTTGGTGCATCATCCTCAAGCTGGTCTAAGTCCTAGCCAAGGAGTAGCAGCTGCAGCTTCTTGGAGCCCTGAATCTGATTTAGTTGGACTCGAGACAGGTGATGGAGTGTGTTTTGATCCAATAATGGCTGCTTTAGGTGGGTCGCTAGAAATAGAAAGCGATGAAATATCTCCTGTAGGTGAGGGTGAGATGACTGAGTTACTGACGGGAGTCCAAGATTCATTCTGGGAACAGTTCTTTGCTGATGAAACCCCAGTGATTGGTGAGAGAGACGACATTCTTTCAGGAGCAGTGGAGAACAGTGACATGGTAATGGAGCAAGAACCGGAGGAGTGGAAGCAACAAGAAATGAACCATCTTACTGAACAAATGGAACTTCTTTCTTCAGAAAGAGAGAGGAAATGAAGGTAAGAACATGGCTAAAATTATCTGCATTGCTGTTCTGTCTTGAGAGTTATCATTCTGTGAAGGGGGTATGAACAAAGGAGGAGCCATATAATTTGCTTAGCCTTTACGTTTTGACTTTGAGATGCACAAAACCTTTAAAAAAAGATTTACCACTATGCTTGTGAATAATCAAATCTTTTTGTGTAGAGATTTTGCTCTGATTGTTTCTAATACATGTGACTTTTGTGTGAAAAACACTGTGTGTTTAATTATCGTATCAGTAGGATGTTAATGTAGGGTAAAATAACTCAGCCCAGCCCAACCCACAAATAACCTAACCCAGTTTATACCCAATCCGCGAAAACCCAGAAACATTAAGGATGAAATCTAAACCCAAAAAATAACCCAGTAGGATATAGGTTTACCCATGGGTACCCAAATTACTATTTTATTTATTCTAAAATATCATATAGAATATTAATATCATTAACGTGAGCTTTAATATTTAAACAAGATTTTGTAGTTTTGACGGGAAAACTCGTTTTTGCGGTTTTGGCGAGAAAAACTCATTTTTGCGGTTATGGCGGGAAAATTCATTTTTGCGGCTTTGGCGAGAAAATTTATTTTTGCGGTTTTGGCGGTAAAACTCGATTTTGCGGTTTTGGCGGAAAAACTCATTTTTGCGGTTTTGGCGGAAAAACTCGTTTTTGTGGTTTTGGCGAGGAAAACTCATTTTGCGGTTTTGGCGGTAAAACTCGTTTTTGCGGTTTTTTTGACGGGAAAACTCATTTTTGCGGTTTTAACGGGAAAACTCGTTTTGCAGTTTTGACGGAACTCATTTTGCGGTTTTGGCGGGAAAAACTCATTTTTGCGATTTTGGTGGGAAAACTCGTTTTTGCGGTTTCGGCGGAAAAACTTATTTTTGCGGTTTTAACGTGAAAACTCGTTTTTGCAATTTTGACGGGAAAACTCATTTTTCGGTTTTGGCGGAAAAAACTCGTTTTGCGGTTTTGGCGGGAAAACTCATTTTTGCGGTTTCGGCGGAAAAACTTATTTTTGCGGTTTTGGCGGGAAAAACTCGTTTTGGCGGGAAAACTCATTTTGCGGTTTCGGCGGAAAAACTTATTTTTGCGGTTTTGACGGAAAAATTCGTTTTTGCGGATTTGGCGGAAAAACTCATTTTTGTGGTTTCAGCAGGAAAACTCATTTTTGCGGTTTCGGCGGAAAAACTTATTTTTGCGGTTTTGACGGGAAAACTCGTTTTTGCAGTTTTGACGGGAAAACTCATTTTACGGTTTTGGCGGGAAAAACTCGTTTTGCGGTTTTGGCGGGAAAACTCATTTTTGCGGTTTCGGCGGGAAAACTCGTTTTTGCAGGAAACTCATATTTGCGGTTTTGGTGGGAAAGCTTGTTTTGGCGGTAAAACTCATTTTTGCGGTTTTTGCGGGAAAAAATCATTTTTGCGGTTTTGACGGAAAAACTTGTTTTTACGGTTTTGATAGGAAAACTCATTTTGTGGTTTTGACGGAAAAACTCATTTTTGCGGTATTAGTGAAAAAAACTTATTTTTACAATTTTTATATAATTTATTTAAAAGGGTGAAAAACATAATAATATAATTAAAACTCATGGGTACCCTATTACCCTTTTGTATGCACCCAACATAAATATGAGTTTGAAATTTTATACCCATATTTAATCCAACTAATTTTAGGTGGGTAAAAATCCAACCCATTGTTAGTGGATTTGGGTAAACCTATGGGTAATTGCCCATGTTATCACTAATGGTAATCTGTGGTCCCTGGCCGACTCGAGCCAAAACTAATCATACACGTCTAATATAGTATTATACATAGCTAATACTATACAATAGTTTTGTATAGTTTTCCTTGACTCAGTTTTCGTTTCATGCTTGAAGATTGAAGCTTGGAGTTTGATGGTCAAGACCAATACAACGATGATGACAATGAGTAGAACAATCCCAAAAATGAGAATAAGAAGGCTTGTCTGCAACAAAAGTAATTTATGCGAAACTTAGCTTTAGCTGCTAAAAATACATAATCATAGAAACTGAAAAGTTAAGAGAGTCACTTACTAGAGAATACCAAAGATGAGTTTGCCACTTTAAGGATCAACTGAATAGCAAAATAATATGCTACAGTACACAGTTAGATCATACCCCTCACCTTGATTGTAGAAGACGAGTTTGTTGCTGGGAGGTCCTTAAAGATTCAGTATTCCAGTTCCTGTGCATTGTAGCTGCATGGAGCAGCGTAACAGTGAAGCATGTGTAAGTAATATTCAAATTCCACAGACAATAAGTTTATTCTACATTAATCAAGCTCTTCTTGTAAACAAAACAACACTAATAACATGCGAGTGTATCATCAATAATATATTGTCGTCATCCTCGCGAAAAAACCCTCGACCCAGAAAGCCGCCGCCGTCTCCGTTGTCTTAGCTCCGGTGGTTGGTGGTTCTCACCGCCGCCGGAAGCGCCCCTGTTTCGTCTTGTTTTAGAGTTTTATGTTTTCAATCGCGGGATCTCTTCATCTCTGTATGGCTTCAGATCTGAACTTAGGCAGAGCATAAGAAGATCTTTGGAACGGGATCTTGCTTGCCTTTGTGAGGATGGAGATTCGAAAGGTCTATGGCTGGTCGGCTGTGATATGGTGGCCGTTGGCTATTCTTTCAGATCCCGAGCCGATGTTTGTTGGGTGTTTTTGTACGCTCTATTTCTCTCATGTTTCCGACCATTCTGAGATGTTTAGTTTCTGTCGATGGGTTGGTCTTTAGTATAGGTGTGAGTGAGGCTTAGCTGTGGTTGTGGCCTGGCGTTTTGCTTGGGTTGGGGAGTGCTTCCTTTGTTCATTGGAATCAAATCCGGTGTTTGTTGATCTTTGATGGTCAGAGCGTTTTGCGGGCTCATTTTTAATTTAGAGAAGAAGAAAGAAGATGGATGTTTAGCGGAGCTTATGCTTCCTTGCTGGTCGATTGCCGCCATTTGGATAGTATTAGGTCTGGATTTGGAGTGGTTTTATCTGGTTACCGGCTGTGTGAATAAGACGGGTCCGGAAAGCTTTCATAGGCTTTGCCGTGAGGTGTTGGTGCGTATGAGAAGTGTGGTGAGTCCTCTCAAGGTCCAATGGCAAGTTTCAGTTGGGATTGAAAGGTGTTTACAGCAACGGTTAAAGATTTTAACCCTTCTTAATTCAGTTTATGTGTTGGTGATGTTCGTCGTGTGCTTCTATTCTACCTCACTGATCTTCTCAATGTGTTGTCATTGGTGATGAGTTCTCGCTAGGTAAGCTTTCCTTTGAATGTAAGAGTGAGCTCTCCTCTCCTAAAGTTGTACTACCCTATCTTTTGACTCTTTTCCTTGTCTGTGTTAGTTTAAGGAATTTGTGTAATGTTCTTCTTTTGTCTCCGGGTGATACATAGTATCTCGCTGGCTCTTGACTCCGGGTGGTACTTGTTACCATGCTGGCTATGTGTGTAAACTGATGTTTGATTCAATCTTAATCTACCAGATGACAAAAAAAAAAAAAAACATGCGAGTGTATAATACAGGGAGAGTTAGGGAAGATTCCTCATGTATAAAACAACAAGATTCCTTTACCATTCTGTTTCCTAACTCATCCTCTTCTCTCTCGAATCTCTATTTCATGGGAATCCAAGGAGATAGGGAAGAGTTAGGTACTAAGTTTGTTATCTATTTTATTAAATCAGATGATTAGTCGAACAATTTTTTCCCCACGTGACCTACTAAAAAATAATTAAATATTTTATAACTCCATCTAAATATATTACGAGTCTAATATTCAATATTTGAATAATATAAACATTTATCTTTCTTTCTACAAATTAGTTAACATAAACAGTTATATTTCTATCCTCCTTTACGTGAAACACATAATTAGTTATATATATATATTTATCAAACAAAATAGTTTCTATAATTTGTTATATATTTTTATAAAAAACCTATGTAATTTTTTTTTGTCAGCAATTAGAACTGTTATAATTAAGTAACTACTAAAAACATATAATATGTTGTAAATTTTAGAAATAAGGTTTAAAATAATTTTTAAAATACATATTGCACAATGTATAATTAAGCAACTTGACAAATTTAATATAGTTGCCAAAAAATAAATTAAATTAATATTAAATAAAAATATAATTAAAAAAATACAAATATTAAAATTAAATTTGTCAAAAAGTTTAAAACAAAAAATACATCTACTCTTTAAAAGGACCGGTCAAAATCTTATTTTTTTGAAATTGCACAAGTTATTTATCTCATGTGGTGGAGAAAAATTTATTATTTACTAAGTTTCATTTAAGCGTGTCTTTTTATTTTGTACACATATTCAAAAAATATTTAATTTTATATATTTTGTATAAAAATATTATTATTCATACATAAACTATATTTTAACTAATAAAAAATAAAATTAATAAATTATTCGAGTCAAACTTTTTTTTACAACAGACATTTATTTAATACGAAACGGATGTAATAATTTGGCGAGTGCGACGTCATTGTTAATTTGATTAATACATTTAACATAAAGCCCAATAAGATGAAGACAAGGCCCGTATTATTTTTTTCTTTATTCGTCATAGGGCTTTTTAGTGAAGAGATTAGAGAAGGCCCATAGCGAGGGTAGTGTGCGGTGTTATAAAAAACAAAAAAACAACGACACTCTCCTCTATACGGCATCATCAATCTCGAAGTGCGTTTTCTCTTGAATCTGCGTTAGAAAGCAATCACAACCTCTCTTCCCCAGCTACGAAGATCAACAACATCCATGGCGGTTTGTTTGTTCTAACCTTCTTCTTCTTCTTCTTCTTATAATATTTTATGCGGGGGAATCATACTGCCGACTGGAATCGAAATGATTTGTGTGTTTATCGGTGTTGATCTGTATATTCAATTCTAGATTGTTTTTAGAAATAGTGAAACTATATATATATATATATATATATATATATGTGTGTGTGTGTGTTCAATTTCTATTTTAGCAGCGAAAATTTCATCTCCGGTGATTTTCTAGGTTTGGTATGCAGATTACAGTTTCCTTCCAGTGATTCTGTTTAGATTATTTGATTACCGGTTTTGTGAATTGGTTTGAAGAAATTAATTAAAGATGAGAGTAGAACAATGCTGAGATAAGCAGCTACCATGTTGTTGTTCAAGTCCATTATGTTGTTGTTCTCTGTTTTTTTTAATTAATTAAAAATGTAGTATTAATTAAAAGATGGCAAGCAGTCAATTCCTAGCCAACCTATCTTGATCCTTACATCAATGGAATTTACTATAATACTCCATCCGTTTCATATTAAGTGTCATAGTAGAGAAAAATTTTCGTTACAAAATAAATGTCATTTTCAGTTTTCAATGTAAAATTTATTAATTTCATTCTGCAGTTTATTAGTATTGAAATATGGTTAAGTGTGTAAATAATTATGTTTTTATATAGGAAATATACAAAATTAATTGTTTCTTTAGTATGTGTGCACAAATCTCAAATGACACTTATCATGAAACAGAGGGTTTAGTATAATAATCTTGTGAGAATCTAGGCTTCTTTGTGCTGGCTAGTGGTTTGTGTGTGTGTGTGTGTGTTTTGTCATTAAATGGAACATTTGATCGGTTGATGCAAAAAAGTTTCATCAAACACCTTTTGTTTCATTAATGATCTTAGGTCTTCATGACAGGTAAGATCAGTAAAAGTTGTCAATCTTTCCTCGGGAGCAACAGAGCATGATATCAAAGAGTTCTTCTCTTTCTCCGGTGAAGTTGAAAGCATTGACATCCAAGGGTTAGTTGTTGGCTCATTGCCATTAGCTTTTATTGTTTCTAGTTTGAGATAGTGATGGTGAAATTAAAATCCATTTGAAAGGAATGAAGCTGCTTTTTCTCAGCCATTTGATATTGACTCAGAGCTTCTTCTGATTGCTTTCATGTTTTTTTTTAATTAGCAGTAACGAGCATAGTGCTTATGTGACATTCAAAGATCCTCAAGGAGCTGAGACCGCTGTGCTCTTATCAGTGGGTTCACTCTTATTCCCCTTAAACGTTCTTCCTCTTACCATAATATGTTATACCGTCAACTATATATGCTAAGTTCAATACGACTGTTAGTTTTATATGGTAAGAATACTCAATAGTTTCTTTCACTTTTTGGTCCTCATAGAACCCATTCTGTACCTGGAGTAGTGAATTACAGTTAAACTTAGTTTGTTTATAACTTGCGAAAACTGGAACGCTAGTAATTGCAGTCATCATACTAACAACTAGGGATGTTTTTCAGGGTGCAAGTATTGCAGATCAGTCAGTCATTATTGAGATGGCTCCGAACTACACTCCACCTGCTGCGCCTCATGCTGTAAGGTTTCTAATTATATATATGATTTTTTGTTCCATTTATTAGGAACCAGAAATCATTTCCGTCGATGTTTGATTACTTATAAATCATTGCTTATTTGTAATGACTTGCATAAATGTTAACCTCTCTAGAGTTGATCTTCAACACTCTTTAGAAACAATAGCGTGTGTAAACAGCAATGTCTAGAGGTTTTAATATGTGTTCATATCCCAGGAAACACAAAGCGGTGGTGGAGGCGTGGCAGAATCAGTAGTCCAGAAGGCAGAAGATGTCGTGAGCAGCATGTTAGCAAAGGGTTTCATCCTCGGGAAAGACGCCGTGGGCAAAGCAAAAGCTTTTGATGAGAAACTCGGTTTCACTTCAACAGCAACCGCAGGAGTTGCTTCTATAGACCAAAAGATCGGTCTTAGCCAAAAAATCACAGCTGGTACAAGCTTGGTGAGCGAAAAGATCAAAGGGGTGGACCAAAGCTTCCAAGTCACAGAGAGGACCAAGTCTGCCTTTGCGACTGCGGAACAGACGGTGAGCAGCGCGGGAACCGCAGTAATGAAAAACCGTTATGTGTTAACGGGTGTGAGCTGGGCGGCAGGAGCGTTCAACAGAGTTGCTAAAGCGGCTGGAGAGGTTGGACAGAAGACAAAAGAAAAGGTTGAAGCTGAGCAACCACCACAACCGTCGCAGTCACAGCAGCAGCAACCACCAGAAGGGTATTCTCCGATTCACTGAGAAGGTTTGCGTTTATGAAAAAAAAATGGGAATTTGTTTTTTTTTTTGTTGGTCTTTTGGATGTATCATAAAACCTATGCTTTTGGATCTTCTTCTCTATTCCTAGTTTGGTTTTCTTATAAGATATTTGTATTCACTAATCTTTTTCGGGTCGTTAAGGAGAAGCGCTATTCACATGATCATACTAATCTAATAACTTCTATTTGAAACTTGATTACGTATAATGATTAACTACATGCACCATATGCGATTTTGATGAATAATTCCATTGATATTCCACGATTAAGCTCTCTCTACGATATTTATTTGGATCGACAAACGGTTATGCTTGTCGAATGGACATACCCACTTCGTAGCAAACGACCATAATGAACGATTTTGTCTGCAGTACTCTGAAACTACCGATAAGCTTGCATCCTATAATTTGTAAGAAAATGTGTTGTTTAGATTCGAACCCCAAACCTAGATATAAAAGCCTTTAACCACTTCAGCTACAGCTACGGTACTTCCACTGATCATTTTAGTTCTACTACCATTATTTGCAAGGATTGTACTTAATGAGTCTGAGCCTCTTTTGCTTGGTTTCATGTTCTAACTAGTAGTATCAGCAGCAATGAACATTGTGCTGACCGCTACATATACAATGTCGCGATCTCGAGTTTAAGACAAGTCAAACATGTCCTTTTATTTAGTGGGTCCCGCGGTTTTCCATACTTTTTGGGAGTTAAATGAGAATGAGAATAGTATTAAATGATATATTCCTTATTTACTTGGGCGTTACTCCAATTTTCCTAAACACCTCACTATCTTTCCTTAAGTGTGTGTGTCTGTGGCTAGCCTCTCTACTTTAAAAGTGTAGGGTTTATAGTTTCACATTAGCAGCCTCTCTTCCAAAAAGTCTATTTTATTTTGGAACCGAGGCTGAGAAATTTGCAGAAACATTCAATGAGTACTCGTAGCTTCTGCAAGAGAGCTTTCAGCTTCTTCAAGGCTTACCCTTCTGCTTCCAAGCTTCTTGTTCTCACTACCTTCAGGTCTCTTCTTTAGTTGCCTTTACACGCTTCGTTTAGCTCTTATATATGTGTATAGACATTGACTGCTGTCTTCAGCTTTTTTCCATGAAATATTATTAGTCTTCTGATATAATAATATTGAGAATACGTTATCACAGTTAGATCTTTGGTAACGTAGTTCATTAGATTTGGTTTCATAACATCTTAGGGTTTCTATCTTTGTCATCTCTGTCTTACCTTTTTCGTTTCATGTCTTGTTTTTTCTTTGCAGCGGTGGAAGTGTACTGGTGTATTCAGACTCGAGTCCAACAAGGACATTAACCGCAGATGGCCAACAAGTCAAGAAGAAGAAGGTGGTTGTTCTCGGGAGTGGCTGGAGCGGCTACAGCTTCTTGAGCTACCTCAACAACCCTAACTATGACGTTCAAGTTGTCTCTCCTCGAAACTTTTTCCTCTTCACTCCTCTTTTACCAAGTGTTACCAATGGCACTGTTGAAGCCCGTAGCATTGTTGAACCCATCCGTGGCCTTATGCGCAAGGTAACTTCATATTCTAACATGCAACCCACTCTCTTATAACTATTATGGTTTTTTTTTCTGATTCTGGTCCTAAACTATCTCAGAAAGGATTCGAGTACACAGAGGCAGAGTGTGTCAAGATCGATCCATCCAACAAGAAGATCCATTGCAAGTCCAAGGACTCCTCAAGTCTTAAGGGAACATCAGAGTTTGACATGGATTACGACATTCTAGTCATAGCTGTTGGAGCTAAGCCTAACACATTCAACACCCCTGGAGTTGAGGAACATGCTCACTTCCTCAAGGAAGCAGATGATGCTCTGAAGATTCGTCACTCAGTCATCGACTGTTTTGAGAGAGCCTCTCTTCCTGATCTAACCGAAGAAGAGAGGAAAAAGATTCTGCACTTCGTTGTGGTTGGTGGAGGACCAACTGGTGTAGAGTTCTCAGCAGAGCTACATGACTTCTTGGTTGAGGATGTGGCTAAGATATACCCAAAGGTCCAAGAGTTCACAAGAATCACTCTTCTTGAAGCAGGAGATCACATTCTCAACATGTAAGTTCCAAACCTTTTGGCTTAATATTAATCCTGTCCTTGTACTAATGTTTGTGTCTCTTCTAGGTTTGACAAGAGGATCACTGCTTTTGCTGAGGAGAAGTTCCAGAGAGACGGTATTGATTTGAAGACAAAGTCAATGGTTGTTGGAGTGAATGCTGATGAGATATCTACAAAGGAAAGAGGAACTGGTAAAGTTGTGTCTGAACCTTATGGTATGGTTGTGTGGTCAACAGGAATTGGTTCACGTCCTGTCATCAAGGACTTTATGCATCAGATTGGTCAGGTTAGATTTCATATCATGTTTGAGTAATCAAATCATTTGGCTCTTGTCCACCTAAATAGATTGCTGAGTTCATATGTTTACAGGGGCAGAGACGTGTATTAGCAACTGATGAATGGCTTAGAGTGGAGGGATGTGACAGTGTCTATGCTTTAGGTGACACTGCAACCATCAACCAACGCAGAGTCATGGTAACGTTTCAACACTTATATTACAATGTTCTAAAAATCGGGTCTAAAACTAAACGATTTTTCCAAAACTTTTTTTAAAACGTTCAAAAAAGCGTCTGCCTAAACAATAATCATCTATCAGATGACGAGTAGTGTTTAGTTTAATGTGTTGTTACGTTTGTCAGGAAGATATAGCTGCAATATTCAGTAAAGCAGACAAGGGAGAGACAGGAACATTGAACAAGAAAGAGTTCAAAGGTGTGGTGAAAGACATTTGCCAGAGGTACCCTCAAGTGGAGCTTTACTTGAAGAAGAAGAAACTGAGAAACATTGCAAACTTGCTCAAGAGTGCTAATGGTGATGACACAGAGGTCAACATCGAAACGTTTAAGCAAGCTCTCTCAGAAGTAGATACTCAGATGAAGAATCTTCCAGCAACTGCACAGGTGAGAGAGCTTCTTCCAGAACACAATATTGCAAATAAAATGTTGAATCTCTCGTTCTGATTCTTGATGATATTAACAGGTTGCATCACAACAAGGGAAGTACCTTGCAAAGTGCTTCAACAAAATGGAGAAGTGTGAGAAGAAGCCAGAGGGACCATTGAGGTTTAGAGGAGAGGGTCGACACAGGTTCCAGCCGTTCAGGTACAGACATTTTGGATCGTTTGCTCCACTTGGAGGGGAGCAGACAGCAGCTGAACTGCCAGGGGATTGGGTCTCCATTGGTCATAGCACCCAGTGGCTTTGGTACTCTGTCTACGCAAGCAAGCTGGTGAGCTGGCGCACAAGGTCGCTCGTGGTCTCTGACTGGGTTCGACGCTTTATCTTTGGCCGTGACTCTAGCAGCATATAAGATTCTTGCTTCTCCCTCATTTTCTTTGTTATTTTTTTTGAAGATCATGATTATTACATTCTCCTTATTTAAGGGTGAGATCTATTTCATCATAAGAAATTTCTAATAACATAAGTTCTCTACCGAACTATGATACCGTGTTAGATTCTTCTGAATTAAAAATTATAAATTTTCCATCTAAAAATTTACAAATTTGTTTCATCAAATTATAAATTTATTTCTTTCTTAATTTAACAGTTTAAAATTTTATTGTCCATATCCATAGACCATATGATTGTTAATCAAACAATTTTAAACTGACTTAGTTGTATCAAATAATAACTGAAAAAAATTCAAATAAATATTGAACTTACATACTTTTACCATAAAAATCACAAATGTATTAAAAACATATAAGTTTGGGTTGGCTGAGCTAAATTAGATATAAATTCAGTCCAAGTGTCAATATTATCTTGTTTTCATATTTTTCATTATACACATTGTCCAGGCTCAACAAGGTAACAACACTCTATATGCATTGTTTCACGATGCTCATCTTTTGTCTGTTATCTGATTAACAAAAGAGCATACACGTTCATTAAATGCTATGATGGTTGATCATCCTTAACCATATGCCTCTTACCAGGATTCATCAGTTTGGATTGTGGGTTGCCGACTAATGAGTCTCCTTATAACCGGATTAGTTTTCACATCGGATGCAGATCACATCAAGAAGAGTATGGAAACAGCACACATAAAGCCGTATTTGTTTCTGAGATACTTTCCAGATGGGGTACGGAATTGTTATACTCTAGACGTCCTTCAGAACATAAAATACCTGATCAAAGCTGTGTTTGTGTATGGGAACTACACATCGATGAACATTTTCAAGCTAAGCTAACAAATTGAGCAAGCTAATGAAGATCCTCACATCGCTGAACGTGTAGGAACTATACTTACAAGAGGCGATATTAAAACCATCGTGGATCCTGAGCTCCATGAAGAGTATGATTCTGGCTCTTTGTGGAAAGCTCTTGAACTTGCTATGTCATTTGTGAATCCTTCTCCGGTTGCAAGACCAGACATGTCTCATGTGGTTCATGAACTTAAAGAGTGCATGAAATCTGAAAATTAAGCAAGTCAAAGAGTTCTCTGAACCAAGACATGAGTTCTGATTCGGGGTTGACTCCAACCGCACGGTAGCAGCGATCTGACATTTGCCCAAAGGGATCATTGTGGTGTGTCATGCCAAACATCACATACCCCACATTTTCAATTTTTTTCATACTCCAAAGTTTGCTTAAAACTTTGTGCATTTGTTATTTATGTAAAAAAGTTTTAAACTGTCCCCCTATATACCAATATTTTTTTTAAGTGTCTCCTATATACAAATAATTTTTTTAAAGTGTCCCCTATATAAATAAAATTTCACTTAAAATCATGATGCCCTTTAATCTGATTCACCTGGAGTGATTCTGATATTCATTGATTTCCTCACATAAATTTCATATTCACTAAACCAATTACATTTTAATATTCAATGTGTATTTGAACAAATAAAAAAAACATGTACGTGTTTGTATGTAGTAGAGATTACGTGTGTGTTTTTTGTTAAATTAGTATAATGAGAATTATTGGGTGTTGGTATTTACTCCCTTAAATATTATTGACATTTTTGGACCAAAGCTGCGTACGCACGTAGATAGATATAGAGAGGATGCTTAAAATTACTCCTGACGACCGCGTATTTTTATTGACATTGTGCTTACACGTTTATAGAGTCCCCAAAGTAACGCCCATGAGTACGACATTCATTTTTTTCCTTATTTTACTGGATTAAAAAAAAAGCACAATATATTTTATTCAATCTTAGGTCTAATATGTGTTTCAATTCTCGGATGAATTATGCAAATTATTGAAGAAAAACTTACAAAAAATCTTCAGTATGGTATGGTGCAATTAATAGCGTCAAGAATAAATTTTATAGAGTGATTTAAAATAATCTAGTTAGACTTGAATCTGCATAAGGCATGTAATATTGTATATGTAATGTTTTTCATAGTTTATAATGCACTATATGACTTTCCATGACATAGTGAGATAATAATATTTTAAAATAAAAATTTTCATTATATGTTATATAATAATAGTTTGGACAAGTTCTAAAATTTTAGATTATATATTATGGTAAGTAGCTTTTGTATAAATTATATATATATCTATATATATATATATGTAGAAACATAGTTGTGTACACAGTTTAATTAAAACATGTGATTTATTTTGTATTACAAATCGTATTTTTAGTTAAATATATCTTCATATTTATGTGAATGATAAAAAGTATAAATATTAATATATTTTTGTATTCTAAATTGATGTGAGAAAATGTCATGTTTGGAATCATGTCATTTAAATTTATTGACTTATATTTCATAATATTAATAATATAACTATTACCTTATATTTAAATTTTAATAAATTGAAATATGTGTTTCTAAAATCAATTCATGTCACAATTATATATGATCAATGTCATTTTTTAATTAACTATGTCATCAATTTTTGGTTAGAATGATTGTGGTAGTGATACCTAAACAATCATTTAGTAAATAATGTCTAAAAGATAATTAATCAGTGTCAAAAAAATTTCTTCCATCTAATATTTTAAACTATGTAACGAATCGTAATTAGAAGAAAAAGTTATTTATTTCCTTTATTTATTTTAATCAGTAGGGAGAGAATATTCAATAACAAAAAAAAATGGAAATAAAGAAAAACTTCAAACGCGGTAAGACTAAAAAATTACGGTGTTTCTTACAGTAGTTCTTACTGTACTTTATACCTTGTCCGAAAAACCTCAGCACTCTGTAATAAAAAAAAAAAAAAGTCAGCTCCGTCCACTTGTTTCTCGGCGGTGTTCCACCTTCGTATCCGCTGTTTCCGCGTCAAAAACTTTTTGAACTTTGAGTAATAAAATTGAAATCGAGCAGAGAGAGAGAGAGATCTTCTTCCCTCTCGATTAGCATTTTGTTTTAATTTATTATTTGTTTCACATAATATTAAGATCTTTTTGAATAGAGATATAAAAATATTTGATTTAGCAGGAGGAGTGCTTGAGTAATTGCTCACGACTAAGTCCCTTTCTTATTCTAGACTCCTCTTTCTTCCTTCCTTTCACTATCATCATCATCTTCTCAATTTCTCAAATGCTTCTCATCTCAAGTTGGCTGCCACGACTTGGCCGCGTTGAATCCTTCAGACAGATTTGTTAATTACAAAGTCTCTTTTGTCTTCTGTCTGTCTTATAATCCAAAGATCTGAGTTTCTTCTTCTCTCTTCCTCTCTCACGTACTCTTAAGGTAATAAACCAATCTTGGTTTTAATGTTTTCCTTTTCCTATAATAAGTTCGTGATGCGATCTTCTCTTTTTGTCTGAATCTCATCTCGTCTTTCTCTTTTCAGTTCTGGTTTCGTAGGAATATGTGTAGGATTTTCAAGATTTGAAAACTACATAAAAGCTCTTCTTTTTAAGGTAAAGGTGCTGCCTTTTTTTCTTTTTGTTGCAGTTTAGTTTTCTAATTTGAAACTTTCTGGAAAAACAATGATTGTTGTTGTGTTGCCCTTTTTTCATTAGTGGAGATTATGATGAGAGCTTTGTTGTTGACTGAAGCGTTTAAGATCTCATTGATTGATGATCTGTTTCTTCTATGCTAATCATTTTGTTCATTCACTTGTTTCTTCTTCAGGGTGTATCTGCCAAGAATGGCATCAAATAAACATTTCAGTAAAAGTCAATCAGACTTATCAAACAACTCAGATGCCACGGATCCAGCTAGGCCTTTTGTTCCCAACACAGTCACATTTGCTCGAAGAACCAACTCTGGTCGCTATGTTAGTTACTCCAGAGACGACCTCGACAGCGAGTTGGGAAGTGTTGACTTCACTAACTACACAGTTCACATGCCTCCTACTCCTGATAACCAGACAATGGACCCTTCCATATCTCAGAAAGTCGAAGAGCAGTACGTCTCTAACTCCATGTTCACTGGTGGGTTCAACAGCACCACCAAGGCTCATCTCATGGACAAAGTGATTGAGAGAGAGACTAACCATCCACAGATGGCTGGTGCTAAAGGATCATCTTGCGCCATCCCTGGTTGTGATGCTAAGGTTATGACTGATGGGAGAGGTCAAGATCTTCTCCCTTGTGAATGTGACTTTAAAATCTGTAGGGACTGTTTTGTAGATGCGGTCAAGACCGGTGGTGGGATTTGTCCCGGGTGTAAAGAACCGTACAAGAACACGGATTTGATTGACCAGGCTGATCAGCAGAGGCTTCCGAGGTCTGATGGTGGCGGGTCAAAGATGGAGAGGAGACTGTCGTTGATGAAGTCAAGTAACAAGTCAGCTTTGGTGAGGAGTCAAACCGGAGATTTTGATCAGAACCAGTGGTTGTTTGAGTCCAGTGGAACTTATGGTTACGGGAATGCGTTTTGGACAAAGGATGGGAACTTTGGGAGCGGTAAGGAAGGAGGAGATGGTGAAGGTATGGACCCGCAAGATCTGATGAGCAAACCTTGGAGACCACTTACTCGCAAGCTCAACATTCCTGCTGCTGTTCTTAGTCCATACAGGTCAGAGACAAAAGTACTTAGATCTTTAGTTTGAGCACATAGGCCTGAGATTTACCTGAGTCATCAAAAACAAAATCTTAAATAGAAATGTTTTTTTCTTTTCTTGCAGGCTTTTGATATTGATCCGTGTGGTTGTTCTTGCACTGTTCTTGTCTTGGAGGATTAAGCATCAAAACCAAGATGCTGTATGGTTATGGGGAATGTCTGTGGTTTGTGAGCTTTGGTTCGCCTTTTCTTGGCTTCTTGATCAGCTCCCTAAGCTATGTCCGGTTAACCGTTCCACTGATCTCCAAGTCCTGAAGGAGAAGTTCGAAACACCAACACCGAGCAACCCGACAGGAAAGTCAGACCTTCCTGGACTAGATGTGTTTGTCTCTACTGCAGATCCCGAGAAAGAACCTCCTCTAGTCACTGCTAACACCATTTTATCGATTCTAGCTGCGGAGTATCCTGTTGAGAAGCTTGCTTGCTATGTCTCAGATGATGGAGGTGCACTTCTTACATTTGAAGCCATGGCTGAAGCTGCTAGCTTTGCAAACATGTGGGTTCCTTTCTGCCGTAAACATGCGATCGAGCCGAGGAATCCTGACTCCTACTTCAGCTTAAAGAGAGATCCTTACAAGAACAAAGTGAAGTCTGACTTCGTCAAGGATAGGAGACGTGTTAAGCGTGAGTATGATGAGTTCAAAGTCAGGATTAACAGCTTGCCTGACTCCATCAGGAGACGTTCCGATGCTTATCACGCTAGAGAAGAGATTAAAGCCATGAAGATGCAGAGACAGAACAGAGACGACGAGCTTTTAGAGCCTGTCAAGATTAAGAAAGCTACATGGATGGCTGATGGTACTCACTGGCCTGGAACTTGGTTGACTTCTGCTAGTGACCACGCTAAAGGTGACCACGCTGGTATCATTCAGGTATAACGTTGATTCCTAAACCCTTTTTTAACTTTCTTGGACGTCAAGTTTCAGACTAGGCTTGGACATATAAAACCTAGAACCGAAAACCAAACCCGAAACTAAACCTGTTGACATATAACTGAACCGATAACCGAAAATATTGATTATATTTAGTTTTAAAATTAACTAATATTTTTTAAAACTATTTATAAACCAAATTACCCATAAAACCAATCCAAATATTTTTTATCCAAAATATTAAAAATTATTTGTATTACCTGATTTGATAATAAAAAGGTGAAAAATCTGATTTTTACCTTAATTAACTGAAATTACCCAAACACCCGGAAACAAATTGGAACAAAAAATTTATCGGATATTAGCCGGTTTCTAACATTGTTATTCGAACTGAAACCAAAACGACTTTTTAAATAACCGAACAATTCGTATATCTCTAAAACTAAAAAACTGAAAAGAACTAAATTGAAAACCGAACCTCAAAGCCTTTTTCAGACAATGAATCAGCATCTCATTTTTGTTTCAATTGATGTCAGGTGATGTTGAAGCCACCTAGTGATGAGCCACTACATGGAGAATCCGAAGGTTTTATTGATCTAACCGATGTGGATATACGACTTCCACTTCTTGTCTATGTCTCCCGTGAGAAGCGACCTGGTTATGATCATAACAAGAAGGCAGGAGCCATGAACGCACTAGTAAGAGCTTCTGCAATCATGTCAAACGGAGCATTCATACTCAATCTCGACTGTGACCATTACATATACAACTCTGAGGCAATGAGAGAAGGTATGTGCTTCATGATGGACCGAGGAGGCGAAAGGCTTTGCTACGTTCAGTTCCCTCAACGGTTCGAAGGTATTGACCCGTCTGATCGATATGCTAATCACAACACTGTCTTCTTTGATGTCAACATGAGAGCTCTTGATGGACTTATGGGTCCGGTTTATGTCGGAACCGGTTGTCTCTTCAGGAGAATAGCTCTTTACGGGTTTGATCCTCCTCGGTCCAACAAACATTCCTCTGGTTGTTGTGGTTGTTGTTTCCCTCGTGGGAAGAAGAAGAAGAATCATATCCCTGAGGAGAACAGAGCTCTGCGTATGGGTGAGTATGATGACGAGGAGATTAGTCTTTCTTTAGTTCCCAAGAAGTTTGGTAACTCCACGTTCCTTATTGACTCCATACCCGTCGCTGAGTTCCAAGGCAGGCCTTTAGCGGATCATCCATCCGTTAAAAACGGGCGCCCGCCCGGTGCACTCACCATTCCACGTGAGCTTCTTGACGCCTCCACCGTAGCTGAAGCTATTGCTGTTATCTCTTGTTGGTACGAGGATAAGACAGAGTGGGGCTCACGTATTGGTTGGATCTACGGGTCAGTCACTGAAGACGTTGTGACGGGTTATAGAATGCATAACCGAGGGTGGAAGTCAGTTTATTGCGTGACCAAACGTGATGCCTTCAGAGGCACGGCACCTATTAACTTGACTGATAGGCTTCACCAGGTTCTTCGTTGGGCTACTGGCTCTGTTGAGATCTTCTTCTCGCGTAACAACGCTCTTCTCGCTAGCCCTAAGATGAAGATCCTCCAGAGAATCGCTTACTTAAACGTCGGTATCTACCCGTTCACGTCCATCTTCCTCATTGTCTACTGTTTCCTTCCTGCCTTGTCACTCTTCTCTGGTCAGTTCATTGTCCAGACGCTTAACGTGACGTTCCTTGTCTACCTTCTCATCATCTCCATCACTCTCTGCTTACTCGCCTTGCTGGAGATCAAATGGTCAGGGATCTCGTTAGAAGAATGGTGGAGAAACGAACAGTTTTGGCTCATTGGAGGAACAAGCGCACATCTCGCAGCTGTTCTTCAAGGTTTGCTCAAAGTCATAGCTGGAGTTGAGATCTCCTTCACGCTCACAACAAAGTCTGGAGGAGATGATGTAGATGATGAGTTTGCGGATTTGTACATGGTGAAATGGACTTCACTCATGATCCCTCCTATAACGATCATGATGGTGAACTTGATTGCTATTGCGGTTGGTTTCAGCAGGACGATATACGCTGTGGTTCCTCAGTGGAGTAAGTTGATAGGAGGAGTGTTCTTTAGCTTTTGGGTGTTGGCTCATCTTTATCCTTTTGCTAAAGGGTTGATGGGAAGAAGAGGAAGAACACCAACGATTGTTTATGTCTGGTCTGGTCTTGTGGCTATTACAATATCTCTTCTTTGGGTGGCTATTAATCCACCGGCTGGTAACACTGAGATTGGAGGATCTTTCAGTTTTCCATGATAGGTTTTGGTTCGTTGAGTGCTTCTCAAGAAACATAACTCGTTGGTCTTTTTTTTTTTATTTGTATTGAAAACACATTCGTTTATTAGATTCTTTTGGTTCTTTCTGTCTGATGAGAATGATGATGGGTCATGTTAGGACAGAGATCGGCTAAAATATAGATTGAACGAGTGAAGAAGGTACTTAGCTTCTGTCGTTGTCTTTTTTTTCTGGTTCTCTTTGTATCATTTATAACATATGTTTTTTGTTTCTCTTTTGTTGAGCAAATAATGCAGAGAAATACCTTAAGATAAACTTTAAAAAAAATTGTCATTAAAATAGGTTTTTAAAAAAAAATTAAAATAGATTTTATTAAAGATATAAATATACATTTTTATATTTTGGGTTAATTAATATAAACTTATGATTTACAGTTACGAAGTGGAATTTTGGAAATAAGACTTAAAATTAAAAAATATTAAAATTATCAAAATAAAAAAATATATTATTTTTTCCTTTTATTTATATTTTTTGATAAAAAATTTAAAAATGTCTATTTGAGATATTTGTCAAATAATGTATTTTCAATTGATATTAAAAGGCCATACCAAAAATATTAAAACATCAAAATGAGAATAAAAGCATAAATTAAGCGATTACATCTCTACAGAAAAAAAATCTGTTTAGGATCTCGGTTGAGAATTTGTCTGATGAATTGCTAAATAAAATAATCTTGTTTTAAGATGTGACAGAAAAATTTAGTCTTCTAGACGTGTATCCAATCACCATGACTCTACGTGACAACCATGTGAGAAAGCAAAGCATGATCGTGAGTACTTTTCCAACAATAATATAATGTATTGGACATTAATTAGAAGCATGATGTTTAGTAGATCTCAAAAGAAATTTCGTCAAAGTTAACCAAATTCGAAAATATTGTTACTTGTTAGTGATATTTGATTCATCCAAATGCTTTTAACTAAGTCTTATTTTTAGTCTTCTTCTATTTATTTCAAATACTAATAAAATTTACATCTAAGTTTGTAAAGAGGAACTCTTACAAACAAAAAATATGATATGCCATACATTTGTTATTT
The DNA here is from genome assembly GCA_905132885.1 of Moricandia moricandioides. Classification (NCBI taxonomy): domain Eukaryota; kingdom Viridiplantae; phylum Streptophyta; class Magnoliopsida; order Brassicales; family Brassicaceae; genus Moricandia; species Moricandia moricandioides. The sequence continues at coordinate 126,757 of CAJHQQ010000789.1, forward strand.
ATGTTTTAAGTGTAACTCTACAATATTTACTTCTCAACGTTTGGATAGTTTTTTTTTTTCTGAAACTAGTGTTATAATCTAAACTCATAACCTAAAGTGGGTTCAATGTAATATACGTATCAGGTTTATTCGACAAACAAATAAAAATGCTAATATTTAATATACTATTTATAGTACGGAAAGATTTAAATTGTATGACAAGTGTCATACCAGTTTTCAAATTTACCATTAATTAATAATTATTTTTAAAAATACTTTAAACTTATAATGAAAATATATTAAACGTTTTTCTAAATATTTATAAAACATTTAGAAACTAAACACCATCTCTTAACACTAAACCCTAAATAATAATGAATAAAGTATAAATCCAAATGTTAATATATTTTTAATTGAAAGTATATTTGAAAATTACTTTAACTTGTGATATTTTTAGTAATTTCTCTACAACTAGATTTAACACTTCAAATCACACATCATACTAGTTGAACAAACTCTCTGCAAACTCGCAAACCATGCAGTTACCATGATCAGTCAATTTGGTGGAAAACAACACACGCATGTCCAAAGCTAAACCTTATCTAACGCTCAACCAAACCTTATCAGATAACATATGAGAGATTATATCTAAGTATCCCATCAAACCATTCTCCCCAAAAAGGAACGAAGAAAGATATTAGAAGACATGAGAGCTATTCAAACTCATGTGCTAATCTTCTTCATCTTATTCATAATCGCAACAACGTCAACAATAGCCCAAAAGAGTCCTCACCATCGAAACAACCATGACCTTTCTATCGCCATAGAAGAAATGGAGAAAGCAAACTACTTCTCATTCGTGATGCTCATCAACATGTTACACTCCACAAACCCTAGATTCTTATCCAACATCACATTCCTAATGCCAAAGGACAAAACCCTTTCAAGATCAAACATTATCCAACAAGACTCAGTTTCAGAGTTCTTGCTTCGCCACTCTATCCCTTCTCCTCTTCTCTTCGAGCATCTCAATCTCATCCCCAACGGCTCCATTGTTCCATCCTCTTTACCACATTACACCCTCAAGATCTCTAACGGTGGAAGGTTAAACTACTTTCTCAACAATGTCAAGATCATAAGCCGTAACATTTGTAACTTAGGTTCTATCAAGTGCCATGGCATCGACGGTATATTACCATCTCCAAGTGCTGTCAACGATGATTCTCCTCGTGATAATCACACTTCACCTTTCATTTCTTGCCCTAGCAGTCACAACAATAGTGAACACGATAGTCCTCATAACAATATTGATCACGATGGTCCTCATAACAATAGTGATCACAATAGTTCTCGTCCTGATGATCAGACTCATACTGATCATGTTGCTCCTACGACTCTTGCGCCAAAATCAGATTCTTCTACGATTCGTGAAGGGGATACGTCAGGTTTTGTCGTTCTTCTCGGATTACTATCGTGTGTGATGGGCATAGGAATGGCCATGTAAAGTTTAACTCCGCGGACAGCTCGGATAACACCTACTAATGTGTAATAATAGTATTCACTTGTTATGGTTTTATATATTTGTAACAACAAGAAAATATGTAACTTTTTATATATTGTAGCCAATTCAAACATGTTTTTTAATTCTGAAATTTTCTTCAAAAGATCTCTTTTTTATAAATGATTCCTATTTATTGATTCAAAATGGATGTCCGAGAAAGAATTGTATTCTTTCAGAAATTGATATATAATGTAGTTGCAAGAGAGTTGAAAAGAATTATTAGGCTTACAAGTTTTTCATCAATTAGTAAAACTATACTCCCTCTATTTCATTATAAGCTTCATTTTAGATTTATGCACACAAATTAAGGAAAAACACAACTACCTATACAACTAACTATATTTCAACCAATAAAAAAATAAGTTGCAAAATAAAATTAATAAATTTTACATTAAAAACTGAAAATTTTTGTAAAAAAAAAATCCTCTACTATGCCACTTAATATGAAACAAAGGAAGTAATATTTTATATTATGATATTAATGCAAGAAACTAATGTGTAATAGTAATAGTATTCACTTGTTAAAAGAAATTTTATTGTGGTATTAATATAGTAATATATATTTAATTGGACTATGTTACTAATATAGTAATATTATTTCAAAAGTAAATTTAAAAAAATTAAGAATTTCTCATAAATTTTATATTAAAATAAAATTACGAAAAAGATATTTAGTAACAAAGTTACAATGACATGTCAATATATAGTGATAAAATTTTGTAAAAAGGCCGAGTTCCGACCATGTGGATACACATAAATGGGCCGAACGAGTTGTTTATCGGGTCAAATATCGGGTAAAAACCGACCCGAGATCTAAACCCTACCAAAACCCTGGCGAAATCTCTCTTCCTCCATTTCTATGGCTGCTGTGAAAATTCTTGTTCTTCAAGTCAATTTCTCCCTAATAAAATCTTCTTTGAATCAGTAAGAACCCTAATCTAGTCTAGTCTCCTTTTAATCCATTGGAGATTCTCGGAGCAAAAAAAGAGAAAATGGCTCAGAGATGTGCGATTGGTTTGATCTCAGCTCTAGCAGCTTCCGCTTCTCTCTCGAAATCGAGTGTCGCTTCTGCAGATGGACCTCTCACCTTCTCCGGCTTCTCCACTTCTCCACCTGCTTCGAATCCTCAGCAGCAGGGTTCTACTCCTCCGCCGGCGCCGGGATCTGGAGAAGAATCCGATGCTCCTCCACGGATTCGGAACGATAATCCGAGAACTACTTCAGCTGGGTTCGATCCGGAGGCGCTTGAGCGAGGGGCGAAGACCGTGAAAGGGATTAACAACTCTGCTCATGCCAAAAAGGTCTTACCTTTGTAGAGACGATACATAGATCTGATAAGAATGTTTCAAGTTGTATGTACAGTTTCTTTTTTGTATGATGAAGCTAATGGAAGATAGGTTTGAATTAGAAAGTTTTTCTATGGTAGGATTCTGAGATAGATGTCAGAAAGTGTTGTTTTTTTTCTTTGTGTTATGAGTTATGCTTGGCATCACAGTTGATGATTGTTTGGTTTCTGGTAGGTATTTGAAAAGATTAAGACACAAGAGGAGACGAGGCAAGCTGAGTTTACTGCTAAGGCGCAAGAGTTTAAAGCTGTTCAGTCACAAGCTGAAGCTGTGAGATCAACTTACTCTTGAGCTCATTGTCCATATGTTATTGATTGCATGGTCTGATTGTGTAGTACCTCAAAATACTGTGGAGACGTTTCTTTTTGCGTTTGGTTGCTTATATAATGTGTTCTTACAACTCTCTGCTGCTACAGTTTTCTTGCATCTCTCAATATTTGAATTTTGAAGCTTCTTGGTTGTAAGATTATGTGCCTGACATTTTCCATTTTTACCAGGAAAGGCAAAGGGTAATACACGAGGAACAGAAGAAACTTGCTCAGCACCAAGCACAAACAAAAGCACAGATGGCTCGCTATGAAGATGAATTAGCAAGAAAAAGGATGCAGGCATGCGATTCTACTAATACTTTCTTAAATAACATTGAGGACGTATATTCTTTCTTACAAGTTGTGTTGTATATCTTGTTACAGGCTGAGAATGAAGCCCAGAGAACAAGAAATCAAGAACTTGTGAGGATGCAAGAAGAATCAGCAATTAGGCGGGAAGGAGCTCGACGAGCTACTGAGGAAGAGATTCAATCACAGAGACGACAAACGGAGAGGGAGAAAGCTGAGATTGAACGTGAGACAATTAGGGTCAAAGCTATGGCAGAAGCTGAAGGGAGGGCCCGTGAATCGAAGCTCTCTGAAGACGTCAATAGGAGAATGCTTGTTGATCGTGCAAATGCAGAAAGAGAAAAATGGGTTTCTGCCATAAATACTACATTCGATCACATTGGAGGTCTGACATCAGTGACCCAGTATCTCTCTATCGTTTTTGTTCATCTGTTGCGGAAGCTTCTCTATGGCAGTTTTACCATAGCATAATAAGAGTTTGATAACTAACTTGTGAGTATAATAGGCGTGTGTCCTTCTCCATAAAAAGGAGGTTTTCCCCTTCTTGTAGGCTAATATTTGGGTGTCTTAATCAAATGCATGTATGATTACCTTTTCAATAGGTGATTGACTCATTTTCCGTTTTCCTAGGGGGCTTGCGTATGATTCTAACTGATCAGAATAAGCTGGTTGTTGCTGTTGGAGGTATCACTGCTCTTGCAGCTGGGATCTACACAACGAGGTAAAGACTAAAAATAGTTGAATAAGTCCAGTCATGAGTTCTTGTTGTTGGGGGTTGAGGAACTTAGTCAGCTCATAAATTATTTGTTTCAGAGAAGGTGCCAAGGTTATCTGGAGCTACGTGGACAGAGTCTTGGGGCAACCTTCTCTAATTAGAGAATCATCGAGAGGAAAGTACCCTTGGTCCGGTTCGTTTTCTCGTGCCTTGTCAACGTTGAGGGGTGGTGGTAAGGAATCTGCATCGACAAATGGAAAAGGGTTTGGTGATGTTATTTTGCATCCTTCTCTTAAAAAGAGAATCGAACAGCTAGCTAGTGCAACTGCCAACACAAAATCCCACCAAGCACCTTTCCGAAATATGCTTTTCTACGGTCCTCCGGGAACCGGGAAGACAATGGCTGCCCGAGAGCTGGCTCGTAAATCTGTATGTATTCTCTCTACTTCTTATGCTTATAATTATTATATCAATTATGAAGAATAATAGGACCGGAGCCTTAAACTTAGAACTTAGTTTATTGTTTCTCATGTGCGTAATTATACTTCAGAATCTCAAGCTTCTGACTTTATAATCACTCTCGTCCTTTGATTTGTCACCATTCAGGGTCTGGATTATGCGTTAATGACGGGTGGAGATGTTGCTCCCCTTGGAGCTCAGGCTGTTACAAAGATACACCAACTGTTTGACTGGTCTAAAAAATCTAAGAGGGGTTTGTTGCTCTTCATCGATGAAGCCGATGCATTCCTGTGCGAGTAAGTTGCAAAAATCCCATAGCTGATGATAATAATCTTAACTCAGGGGTTTTAGTTTTAATGTGCTAATTTGAATGCAAATTCGACAGGCGGAACAAAACATACATGAGTGAAGCCCAAAGGAGTGCACTAAACGCACTCCTCTTCCGCACTGGTGATCAGTCCAAAGACATAGTCCTAGCGCTTGCCACAAACCGACCTGGTGATCTAGACTCAGCAGTGGCTGACCGTGTCGACGAAACTCTTGAGTTCCCCTTGCCTGGAGAAGAAGAACGCTTCAAGCTTCTAAACCTCTACCTGGACAAGTACATTACTAAGACTAACCTTAAAAAGCCAGGTTTGCTCCAAAGCCTTTTCAAAAAAGACCAGCAGAAGATTGAGGTAAAAGGCATCACAGAGGATCTCCTGAAAGAAGCTGCCGCGAAAACAACAGGGTTTTCAGGTAGAGAGATTGCGAAATTGATGGCGAGCGTTCAAGCGGCTGTGTATGGAAGCGCTGACTGCTTGTTGGACGCAAACCTTTTTAGAGAGGTGATTGATTACAAAGTCGCGGAGCATCAACAGAGAAAGAAACTAGCAGGAACCGATACAGGTAACAAGAAATGAAATCATATAAACTTATGATCAACATAGGTATCTGCAGGTTGTAGATTTGAACAACACTCAAACTCAAAACCCTGAGCATTGTTTTTGAAAGGGTTTAGGCAAAGAAAAAGCTTTTGATTTTCCAAATTGTTTCTCCATGTGATTCTAAAGGTGATATTTTATGATTGTTTGAAGATTCTTTCTTCTTGGTTCATTCTTGAGTAGATCCTAGCATGACACTTTGGCAATTGTTTTCTTTATATTGTTGAAGCAACACAGTTTATATATTTATAAAGATAAAAGATTAAGACTCACTTGTTACAGAACCAACAGTGCTTTGCTTAGTTGCAAGACATTATTCTATAATATCTAGAGTTTAAGCTATTTCTTGCGTATTACACAAGAGAACAAGACCATGATGAACCAAAAGGGACTCACCACTAATGTCCTCTATGAACTTCACTGACAACATATAGTTCAAGGGTTTGGTTATCTCACTGAAGGTCACGAGACACCACCACAAGCTGTTTCCCAACGTTTTTACCATGAAAGAGTCCAACGAGCGCAGCAGGAGCGCTCTCAAGCCCATCAGCAACATCTTCAACGTACGTTATCTTCTCTTCACGTATATAGGGAAGCACAAACTCCAAGAACTCCGAGTATTTGTGCAAGTAATCGATGGTGTTGAACCCTTGAATACGTATACGTTTGTAAGTAATGAGCCAGAGGTTGTATACTGCTTCAGGAATCTGCAGGTTGTACTGTGAGATCATTCCACATGCTGCGATACGGCCGTGTGGTCTCATGTTTAGGATCACCGCGTCAAGCATTTCGCCTCCCACGTTTTCAAAGTATATGTCAATGCCTACAGGGAAACACCTTGCCAAAGAGAGAACATATCTTTGTTTAGTCTTTCATTTGATTGTGAAAGTAGAAGACATCTCTGCTGACCTTTTTAAAGTAGCATTCAGATCGTTTTCTTCCTTGTAGTTGAATGCATCATCAAATCCAAACTTGTTCTTGAGAAGATCAACCTAAAAAACATATCAAGGGACTTGATTCGTTAACCCCATCAAGAAACCGTGCTGGTTTACAGCTTAAGAGTTTACCTTTTCTTTGCTTCCAGCACTTCCAACGACATAGCAACCCATCAACTTAGCAAACTGTCCAACAAGCTGACCAACAGCACCAGATGCAGCTGACACAAACACAGTCTCTCCTTTCTTTGGTGAACAGATCTCATAAAACCCAGCATATGCTGTCATACCAGGCATACCTGCCAAGAACAGACAATGATGAACTACTACAAAACCTTTCTTCTTCTAGAAACATACACTGAACTGAGTAACATACCAAGAAGGCCGGTGTAGTGGGATAAGGGAACATCAGTATGATGGATCTTGAAGTGAAGATTAGGAATAGGAGTGATAACACTGTACTCCTCCCATCCAACAGCTCCCCAAAGCAAGTCACCTTCTTTGTAATCTGGGTGCCCTGAGTCCATCACTTTAGACACTCCAAACCCTGAGATAGGCTGCACAACAACACAACCAAACACTTGAAACAAGTTACAGAGAAGCAAGCTAAAACTACTGTTCTTGAAACCAAACAGGGGAACATGGCACATTCTACGTGTACCTTGCCGGGAATGAAAGACAGAGCAGTAGCAGGACTAGAGGGATCAGGCTTTCTCATACGGTTGCGCATGTAAGGATCACAAGACAAGTAGAGATTCTTCACCAACGCTGTCATTGATCCTGCTGGTACCTTAAGATTTACAGTGGTGGAGTTGATCAAAAGGTCGGATTCACTGAGGAATCCGGTAATGTAGTCTCGGAAGATGACTTGCTTGTTGCTCAATACTGTCGTCTCCATTGCTCCAAGATGTTTTTGGTTTTTCTTGGTAAGTTCTCAAACGTTTATATTTTCTCAACTTATATAAGCCACAGGTTTAGGAAATAACCAAGAAGTCTAGTATTTTCGTATTAATGTTGAGCTTAAATTTCCGTAATATTTATTTTCTCTAGGACAATGATGTTTTTTTAAAACAAGTGTTCAGTGATCAATTCAATTGTTCAATAGTTTCGGGGTGAACAAACCAGTTTACAATTGAAAAGTTGCTAAAAATATCATAAGTATTATTTTTCAAAAATACTTTCAATTAAAAATATATTAGTATTTGAGTTTAAAGTTTAGTGATTATTGTTTAGGATTTAATGTTAAAGGGTTGGAGTTGAGTTTCTAAATTTTTTATAAATATTTAGAAAAATTTGTTAAGTCTATTTTCATCATAATTTTAAAGTATTTTTGAAACTAATCATTCATAAATAGTAAATTTGAAAAGTGGTATTAAATTGTGGTAGAACTGAAATTTTTACTTTACAATTTAGTTTTCAGTTTTATTTTGATTTTATGAATTTTACGCTAAAACCAAATATAAACCATTTGTAACTCGGTTAGATTAAGGTTTAGTGTGATAAATTTTCTGTTTGGTTCAGTATGGTTTTCGGTTTTGAGTTTGGTCTATATTATAAGAAGTAATTATTTAATTAGTATTACATTTCGGTAAGCTTTAGTATTTATATATTTAAATGTGATTATACATATATATATCGTTTTAATGTGAAAGAGACAGTTGTGATATATGGGCAATGCAAAAGCAATGAAGCTAAAATTAGTTGCATAAGCATTATATCTTGCGCTATATTAGGTGCGATGCAAACAATGTGTTTACTATGTGATCTTGTCAATACCCAAACCAAACCAATTCAGTTACTATTATAATGTGATTTAGTCTTGCACAGAAGAAGAAGAAGCGAAGGTTGTCTTCTTGGTATGGATACAAATATTCTACTTACCAGAAACACAACAACCACAAGAGATTACTTCACAACGTTCTTACCATGGAAGACTCCAACAAGAGCTGCAGGAACTTTCTTGAGTCATCTTCCACTTACACGGAATCACAAACTCCGAAAGCTTTGAGTATTTTTCGTAGAAATAAAAGACTGCAAAGCCTTGAATGCTGATAGATTGTGCACCTTCGTGGTCCTCAAGATCATACTGTGAGATTGCACTAAAACAGATTACTGTGACAAACAAAACAGACGCTTGCGACACATGAGTGCATAATAAACTCTTAAACTTTAGTTTACAACCTTCACTGTGGTGATAATAATAACACTATTACAGAGATTTTTTAAGCACTATCGTTTGTAAATGTGATGACGATTGTCTCGAGCTGTCTGAAGCAAAACATTGCTTAAAACACACACAGGAAGTATATGAATATCTATTTCGCTTGAAGTGAAGCAGGTTCAGAGACATTTGGCTTCAATTTCCTCAAGAGTGAGACCCTTTGTTTCTGGAACAATGAAGTATATGAAGAGCAGAGACAAGACACATATCACACCAAACCCCATAAACAGTATCCCAGCTCCAAACAACTCCTGCAAAAACAAAAAAGAGAGCCAATAAACAAGTACCGTTCCTAATCAGTTCAGAAAATACAAAGGAGACTAAAGGGTCTACACATCTGAGTTCCATTGGAACACACCTCAACAGAACTAGCCATTCAAAAAATGTATAAACAAGTGATGATTTTTTTGTTTTCAAGGGAATGGTCGATTACCTTTAGAGGTGAAAAAGCAAATGTCACGAGAGCGTTTGCACCGAAATTCACAAGTACTGCTAGACTGAGCCCTCGACCTCTTAATTTAAGAGGAAATATCTCTGAAATCATCAGCCAACCAATCGGACCAAAGGATAGCTGCAAGATTCATAATCACAATAGAAATATTTGTTATAAAAACTCCAGCTTTAGCAGCTGCCATGAGTTTCGTGAGAAAGTCCATGCTACTTTTAGGACAAACAATAACGTCGTGGAATACAAGTTTGATCAAGCAAAACTTCAGGTAATTGTTTTTGTACCTGGTAGCAGCCCACATAGAGCAGTAGTGCAACCACAGCAACAACTGGTGCAGCGCTGAAAAAGATGTAGTATGACCCCAGCAGGAATAATGAGACAACCTGTTACAAGTGAATATCATTGAGCTCAATATTTACTGAGCTCCGTAAATCTACAGTACTTTTCTTGCAGTAGATTTAGACCAAGCTCACTAAATCTTATATGAGAAAAGACAAGGGGTGGGAAAAGCAGAGGACATACCATGCCACCAACACCACCAAGAAGTAAAGGTCTCCTTCCAAGTCTGTCGATAACTACAACAGCTACTCCTGTCATAATCAACTGCAGCAAAAGAGGCGAGCGTTATTTTCTTAGAAAGTAGAGTAACTTTGCAGCCCAGGGTCCATCAACATTTTTCTTCGTTAACATAATCTTAATATCTGGCTCTAAACTCGTTCAGCTACGCAACTGTTACTTTGAAATTCACCAATAGAGTCTCTTACAAGGTTACACAGTTGTAATTGTCAATCTGTAATGTCACTACTTCTAACACTGATAACAGAGGCTGCACAAAAAGTGCATATACTTTATTATATTGCTAAAAGTAACTACTTCTAGACAGGTCAAGAAAACTGAATACCTTCAATAGACCAAGTAGAATTGAGACCCTTGTTGCATCACCTGCGGCAGAGAATCCAGCGGTCTAACAGGAAAAGTTGTAGAGGGAAAAAAGAAGTTAAAAATCCTCTCGTGAAATAAAGAGCAATGAAGCCAACATTACACTCTACAGTAAGTTTATTTAAAGAAGAAAGAAAACCTGCAGTATTGATGGTGCATAATAAAGAACACTTGGTTGCCCAGTTATCTGCCATTTGACAAGGATACATTAGTTATTAGTCTTCTAAAAAAAACGTGATGGTTATGTTTGATTTTACCGACCTGCTGAAACAAGACTAGACCTCCTCCTATGATGAGAGCTTTCTTGCACTTCCCTTGAAACAGTTCACCGAACGTGGCTTCTTTATCTTCTCCCACAAAAGAAAGTTCAGCCAAAATCTCGCTTACTTGTTCAGCAGCTGAATCAACAAAAGCAGGACCTCTAAGGCGGCAAAGAGATTTGATTGCAGCTTCTCTTTGGTTCTCCACATTCCCTTTTCCCTGTATGACACGCAACAAAAGCCACCTAGGGGATGCTGGGAGCCACCACATCCCGATTCCCATAATAACTGCCAAAGGAACACTTGTTGCGTACATGTAACGCCAACCCGAAAGAGTATTGACTGTAAGACTACCGATTCCATAACCTCCCTGCATAAAGTTGTCAAGATATGTGAGAATAACTTGTTGACAAGAAATAGATTTCGAAAACGATAGGAGCAACTCAACTGCTTCACATAGAGCAATAAACATCCAATACTTCAAGAACTTACAACCATCCCGAGGACTATGAAGAATTCCTTTAGTGATACCAGCTGTCCACGTATCTGACTTGGAGCAGTCTCTGCAATGTACATTGGAGCCGCATGCATTGCCTAAATGTAAGGAAACAATTCAGTTCTCGTTGTAATATACATAGCTGAAAACATGAATTCATACAGACAAAAAAAGATCAGAATTTGAAATGTGAATTATTTTTTGCAATCATTGGTTTTGACCTCGAGGAACATAAACAGAGGATAATAAAAAGGTGTCTCATGCTCACACAATATCTGACTCTTTCACTATATGTAATGCACGGTTAGTATGTGTGCTTGAATGGGGATGCATTGAATAACGACCGTGCATAGCAATAGATGAAAATATATTTGCATCAATTGCTACAGTCTCTAGTTTGGTGGGTCAATAGATGGAAATCTAAGAGTTGGTAACCACAAAAGCTAGTTTAAGCGTGAGGGTTCCCTTACATAACATGCCTGCTTAAACAAGTTTCAGAAGCCAAACACTCAGAGAAAATGATGAGTCTTACCAGTCCAACTCCAACACCATAAGTTACTCTTCCAATTATCAGAACGGAATAAATTGGTGCTAGTGTAGTCGCAAGGGCTCCAACGAGGAATAAGAATGCAGCAAGAATCAGCTCCTTTCTTCTTCCTTCCAAATTAAAAATCCAACACTTCAATTTCTTTTACATGTAGACAGTGCTAAATACTTATACCTACAGGATGAGGAAAGCGAAAAAGAAACCAACCTATAACGTCAGCAATACTAAAAGCCACAGCAGAGCCAACTAATGCACCATAAAGTGAGCCACTGGTCTGCACAACATTTAACAATGGTTCCGTAAGCAGATTTGTCTCTGTTTAAGGAGACAGCCTCAGGAGGGGAAGGATAATAGAAGATATGCAATGAGAAGCAGGGAAAGATAATTGGGAGACTTACAACTAGACCAACATCCAATGAGGATAAGTTGTACCATGAAATTCCACTTAAGGAAGGTGACTGCATTAGAGGAAAAGCAAAGTAAGAAACTACATTAGAGGAAAAGCAAAGTAAGAACTACATTAGTTCAACCATAACAAAACTATAGGACTACATAGTTTCAGATAAGTTTAAACTTTTACCTGAAGTGAAATGGTTGCACATGAAGTTGCACCGATTTCATAACCATAAAGGAGCCCTCCCAGAGCTGGAAAGAGAAACCTAATAACGAAACAAAAACCTCTTAACACGAAAGACAAATGCAAACACGTAAGCTGCCGTTGTAATTTAACATACTTAACAATAAATTAATAGAATTAATAGGTCGTTCGATCGATCAGTCAATATACTATATAGACAAACAAACAAAAGCAGTACATAGTATTAGTTTAACTAGAAAAAGAGAACAGTCAAAGAGACATAAGTCCAAGGTCCTGATCATGATTCATGAGTTGTGTTTCGACATGCACAGAACCACATACAAGCGTTCTAGTTTCCTAGTCAGTATATACATTATGTTAAAAGATACAAAACATAACCAAACACATGAGTCTAAAAACTGCATTTCATTACAGTCATTTTCAAGACACGCACGGTGAGATGAACAATGATAATTATAAAAGTGAACTTTGAAACTTGGAGAAGAGATGAGAGGTCTCACGGGAGGATGGCTGAAACAACAGAGTAGTGTTCTGGGACATGACTATCTTTAATAAGAGGCTCCCTTCCTGAGCTGATCTCACCAGATGATTTACCAACCTAACAAAGCAAAAAATCAACCAGAAGAGGACATGGGTTTTAACTCAAAAGACGAAAGTGAAATCAGCGGTGAGACGCATACCTCTACGAAAGCAGAAGAGGTGGGTTGCTGCTCGGGATCATACGCCATAACTGAGTTTCTAGCGATCCGAGAAACGAGTTTGGGGTTCTGCAACTAAACTCTGGTTATATATATATATATGAATTGGAAGCTATTTAATTCACTGTTATCTCTTCACTGTTCACTGTTGATACGCGTGGAGGTTGGTGACGATGACGATCCTTAGAGCATCCACAAACCCCTCTTGGTTCATTGAATCAATTTTTTATTATTAAACTTTTTTTATTTTTTTTTTAATTTTTTTCTTAAAAAAAAAAGATTCTAAACCAATCCCGGACCGCCACGTGGTGAACCTTTGGAGAGAGGGGTTCACCCGAGAAAACTTTAGGAAAGAGTAATTCATAAGTTTTTATTATTTTACTATTTTATTTTTTTGATTTTCGTGTGAACTTCTCCCATAAACCCTCTATGGAGATACTCTTAGAGGTTATAATGGTAATCCTAGTATATCAACCGTTGGATTGACTCATGTATAATATAGAATACCATCAATTAATTATTAAAAATATAACAGTGACTTAATATCACTTTTCACAAAATCAAAAATATATTAACTTTTAGGTTTATATTTTAGTGATTATTGTGGGTAGATTTGAATTTTTAATTATTTTATAAATATTTAAAAAAAAATAGTTTAATTTATTTTCACCATAAATTTAAAATATTTTTAAAGATAATCATTCATTATTGATAAATTTTAAAACTAGTATTAAACTTGTAAAATTTTCCTTCAATTAAATTTCATTAGCCCCGGTTTAAAAATTAATATAATTTCTTTACTTTTCTAGAAAAATGCTATTTTAGGCTGTCTATTTTCTTAAAAAAAAATTAACGCTGTGTGAAAAGATAAATAAACTAAGAACATATTTTACCATTGTAAAAAGAAAGAAGAAAGTAAATATAGTCAAGGATCAATATGTGCATCAATATCATTTTCAACAAAATAAATAAATATGTTCATCTATACATCAATCAAATTATTTGACGTATGATTTGTGGTGCGTCGTCGTTGATTAGTTTAAAACCACGGAGAAATGAGTGTTTCAGGTTGAACATGACACGTGCAAGATCACGTGATTAAGCTTCTAGTCTCTTTGTAGGGCTGGGATTTCGGGTATTCGGGTCGGTTCCGGGTAAATCGGTTATTTAAAAACATTATCCAATGAGTACTTTATCAACTTACGGTTCGGTTTCGGATCGGTTCCGACCGGTTCCGGGTCGGTTCGGATTTTTAATGAAAGTAACCATACTTAACCCGAAAAAAATGGGTACTAATCGGTTCGGGTAAAAAAGTACCCGAAATCATACATTAAACCCGAATAACAAACCGAAGGTTCAAAACAACCTCATGAAAGAAAATGTCAAAGATTTAAAGCAAAACAAACAAGGAAATAAAACATAGTTGTTCAACAATGATATAGAAGCAAATCACACAAATATAAAGTACTTAAAACCTTAAATAAGAACACAAACTGAAATCTTCTCCTCTTAAGTCTT